>WURT03142801.1:0-11181 GCA_009936505.3 Holothuria glaberrima
ATGATGATGATGATGATGATGATGATGATGATGATGATGATGATGATGATGATGATGATGATGATGATGATGATTTTTTTCATGTCTGAAAACGTCAAAATTTATGAGCAGGCAATGTCTACCTCCTCACAGTCGTCGATACAAGTATGTGTATTTACAGGTATGAAATAACAGTTTACGCCCATACAACGAAACAAATGGATCTTTCATAAAGTGTTAATGAATGTAAGTGATCACATGATCAGCTTCCACACTTTTTGTAGATTAATCGGTACACATAGATCGAGATTTTGTCGAGTCTACAAAATAACCTTAGGAAAAAGGGTTTCACAAATTATTTATCATATTATCTCAAACACTGTGGGGTGAACTGCCAAATATAATGAGGCTTTTTTCCTGTCTGGCCACAAAGTTTCTGAATATGCCCGAATTTCTTCTTCTTGGAATCGACAAAAATGTCGGCATATTCTAAACGTTTATTTAGGTTGAAGGTGCAGAGTAGGCTCGCAATGCATCAAGACGAAAAGGTAAAAATGACGCCACATACAGTGGAAATTCATTATTATTTAAAACCGTTACGGCTATTTCCCGGACTGATTAGTGAGATACAGTTCTCTTAATCATTTATCTCTTGACTTTAAGTCATATCCTACTACCTCTTTTTGACCTACTGGAATATAAAAATGTGAAAGTGTCACAGTATAAGTACAGTGTTTCCTTGCGGTGATGATAAAACATCAAAAGAAATTCAGACAAAGAAATTTAACTTCTTTACTAAATACTTTATTTACGTCCAGAACAACAATATGGCTTTGATACACTACTTGGGCACTGAGGAATAATAAAAACGTTTGGGACTGCTGATGTTAAATGTTTTCTTTGAATGACTTAAGACTGTATCAATATCCAAAATCAATATCGTTCCACAAACCTTTCTTCAATATCGTTTTACAGCTGCATCCCACAGCTAAAAAGGGGGGGGGGGCTGATTTTGAGTTATATGAATCGGAGTCGCCGTTGCGGACGAAATTCCAAAGCAATAGTTTTTACATCATATGAGGGCATACTACGGCACTAGTGTCTCTACAGTAATTACGAGAGATGTTTTGGAAACAATAAGTCCTGTCCCTTTTGGCTCTTACGGTAAAGGTTTTACCGTCTTCATTTTACTTTTAACACACACAAAATTACAAATTTGCCGTGATGAAAAGCTATCCTATTTACATCAATAAATCTGTACAGTGAGCGGAAAACAAAATCTAATCTGTAGCTCCTATTTTCTTAGCCCTTTTCCCATTTTGTTACACAACCGTTATTTACAAGCATGATACAAATATGATGAAATAACATAGCATGTTTACTGGCCTTTCACTTTGAAACACGTTTGATTTTAGTTGCATATTTGACAAGTTTTAGGACTTTCATAGGCCCCGATAATTTCTAAAACCACAGTCTTACTTTTCACATTTCTATGTTTATGTACTCCCAAATAAATTTCATGATGTGTAATAGACTTGTTTGGTAAATATATATATACACACACACACATATAAATATATATATATATATCGATCCATAGGGCGAAATCGATTTACAGCCAAAACCATAAGGCGAAAAATACAATAAAATACGTAAGCTTATATTTCCCCTTCGCATTTTAAGACACGTTATTTCAATGGCACCTCGGCCGTATTTGTTAAACGAATATGTGTACGTATACATTGAAGTAATTGTGTGTACACTGAGTACTGAGGAGGACTTTACCATAGCGTTACGTTTCCTATTGGAACAGTGTGTAAAACCGTTCAGTCGAAACGGCTTTTCGCCCTATGGGCAATTTCGCCCTATGGTGCATTTTTTCAGACGATATTTCGCCCCAATCCGCAATTAGCGAACCATATATATATATATATATATATATTAAGTGAGTCCCACGTATGTTCCATATCCAGAAAACAAAAAATGATAAAGACGACGAGTATCAGAGCACAATAGTTTATATTTAAAATTAATATTTCGGACACTCCTGTGCGCTTCATCTGCGTAAAAACAAATGTTACAAAGTCAAAACAAATAAAAAGCGATAGCAAAAACCGTCAAACGCGCGGAGATGTTTTCTCTCCAATGCGTTGAATTTATGAGCACAGACCGCGTGTTCCTGAAAGTGAAAGGCGTGCGCAAGGGAAGACAATGGTTGCTAAGGATTAACGGTTGCTAACAAAGATGAAATCACTGAGCAGTCCCAAATCTTTTTCAGGCCCTGGTTGTGGGTGTTAAAGGCTAAAAGGATAAGGCGCTGTTTCCTATGCCCTCCTCTACATTTCCTTGGCTATGGGTTTTGCCCTGTCTCTCCAGTCCAGGTACTTCATTTTCGCCCTTGCATAATAAAAATTCGAGCAACATTAAAAAAGCTGCTTGTGATGTAAGGAGCCACTTCTTGTGGACCTAAAGCCTCTCTAGGCTTCTTTACTGTTTTAATTCACTGTTTTACAATCTCTGCAATGTCAAAAACCTACTTATAATGTGGTATCTGTTGACGCGCCTCGTACAAAACGAAGATCAACAAGGTTATTTGACAACGCCGTTTGTGCAGCTGACATGAAACATATGCTTCTGTGCCTGCCTTGGGTTATGATTCTTTCTCAGACTGATTGTAAAAAAACTAAATGCATCTTTTGCTCTGCAGATAACTTCTTTTTAGTAAAATGATTAATATCGTACAAACCTACTTTTCATTTAGGCCTTTAGGCCAATATCATTTCATTCAAACAAGTATTAGCGCACTCACTGCACGAATGTTCTATGAAGCTCCATTTTAGGGCCTTTACATAATTTCGGTATATGGTATAATCACTGGGAAACTGTTTGAGGATTCATTGTTGCGAAAGCTCTTTGAAAGACGGGGCAATTTCGGACATTCTCCATCTCACACTACAAATTTTTCACTTGAAACACATCCATTTCATTACTCATTTTCATTCATATAGACTTTTGGTATAGACTTCTTTACGATAATTTTACCTTACCTGCAATGTAAAGATATTCGTAAATATCCAACAGTCTCCAGAATGTAGCAGGAACTGCTGCCCCTTGCCAAACTTTTGACCTTCCTTTCATTGTATATCAAGTAAAATTGATATAACACTTAAAATGAATTTGAAATCGAATTGAAACTCAAACTAAAGTTAACTTGATAGTAAAAGTTGATCAGTGATATCAAACGTAACATTTTAATGCAAAATTAACAATTTTGAAGTAAAATGTCTCTGCGCGCTGTAAGTGGGACTTAGCTGTCCATGGGTGCATCAATCTTTACCCTGTGAAAAATGAGACCGTCAGGAAAAATTACTGCTTTTTAGACGATTTCTTCCAAAATCGTCTTGTCATCGCAAATTGTCAAGGACAGTTATACATTCCAGGATTGCTGCCTGGACTATTCCATTATAGAACAGGAACCATAATACCGTTCTCTAATAAACACCCCCGCTAATAACCCCTCCCCACCTGTAAATTTTTAACAAATTATTTTGTGAATGAAAGTTTACGTTCAAGCATTCTTGCTTGCGGGGTATACCATACGTGTACATGAAAGGCTCAAGCCCGGCAATACCACGCTAGCAGCTGCATGCACAGTTGGAAGCCGTCGCGAACACCGTACCAATCTATTGCCCCACCATACACAGATGTATATATAATATAGATGTAATCATGAAGCGTACGTAAGATACACTAGTGTAGGCTTTAGCGGTAAGTTATCTTTTAATATAAATATGCCCTCAAATATTAAATGCCCCTTTTAAAAAATTCAACGCCCCGGGCGCCTTATTAGAGAATATACGATAACCTTCAAGGTTTCTTTGTGTTATGTAAGAAACGAGTAAATTCGTCCCTTAGCAGTAGGCTGTAATAATTGAGTCCTGCAATAATCCCCCATTCCGAGGTGAAACAGTCGGCCAATTGCGCAATGGTCAATTCCTTTCTTCTAAAGCTTGCAAAATCTCCCAAAAGCAACAAAATTTTCTACCAAAATCTTTCAAACGCGTAGGACGAAATTGGAAGACGACGAAACGTTGTCCAAAATTTTCCAAAATCGTCCTATTTTTTACTTTGTAGAATTCACACCATCTAAAATTGACTAAGTGTTCTGTGACCTGTCTTGAGGACACTTAATTCTGTTTAAACAATTTTAAAGCTCCTTCCGCTGCCCACATTGTCAGAAAGGCCTAGAGCTTTCAGGTAACACGCCCGTACCTGGGTATCACCTTCAAACGTCACAGGGAACCTTACATTATGAGCTCATCCTAAGAGCGATACGTTCCTTTTGCTTCAGTTGTTCTTCACACACTAGACGTAGAAATGGTTTTAACCTTTAAACCACCATTTCGTTCAAGTTTTTGCATAGGCGGAATTCGAGAAAGCTCTTGCGGTATACTGAGCTCATCAGCAGCAAAATGATGGGGTCCAGAGTCGCTGGTAAAAACATTGTCACGTGTCTTGCTGTGTTTAGCCAATAAATGAAATAGTTATCATCTAAGCCAGTTAACCAGTACACATATGTTGGTATCCAACAAACAAAGAAAATAATAACAATAATTATAACAATGACACTGAGCTTGTTGCGTTGCGTTGCTGTATGGTTGTTTCGAACCGTTTCACTTCTCTCTTGGTCTTGAGTAAAACTAAGGGTGTAAGCTAATCGCCCGTAAAAGAAAGTGATTATTAAGAATGGCAACAGGAACAAGAAAACAAATCTTATCCAGAAATATTTCAAGAACTTTTCGTTTTCTTGAAATACTTGTACAATGTGTCTACTCCAGATGAGGCACTGCGACTGAGGGTGTTCTTCGCAGTAGAGTGTTGGGAAAATGGCAGTTGCTGCCCCAACCATCCAAGAGAAGACGCAGAATAGAATAACCATCCTCTTGCGACTACCAGTTCTTGATTTGAATGGCCTAACAACAGCCCGGTAACGCATATAGGAGAGTGCTGTCAACGAAAGTGTCGATACATCTTGGGATGTGTAATTGGTCAAGATAGAGATAATACAGAAAGTTTTACCAAATGGTCTGTAACGACCAAACTCAGTGAACACTACTATGGGAATGAAAAGTCCTAAGTACAAAACATCTGAAAGAGCAAGATTTGTAATAAACGCATTGTTCACGCCTCTCAGGCTTCTCTGGGTAGTGAAAAGGAGTACGAGAACACCATTCCCAAAGAATCCAATGATAAAATAGATTAAATAGACTGCGAAAAGCCAATAGCTGCGACGAGCGCCTGAAAGTAAATCTTCCCTAACGACAGAACAATTTGGTTGATATATTACATTTGTTGTTACCATGTCGGTGGTGAAGTTGGCCATGGCTTTACTGAATGTCTAAAGATTTTGAGTTAGAAAGTACAGCACTGATAACATATCTTTAATACCAGCGATCGGCAATGACTTTAGGACCTGAAAGTTAAAAGATAAACAAAGAAATAATGTTGTGAATACAATTACTTGCAATGAGGAAGACATTTTGACAATTTTCTTGATAATCAAACTGTACTACGCAGAAAATAATAGTGGGCCTTGGATCCATGTCATTGAAATATAGAAGAAAATCACTAAATCATAATGGTTTCTCTACATTCATTAATGTTAAAGCTATAAGCACAGTCTGGACATATTGTAGCATTTTGCATCTGAGTCCAAGAAGTTTCAGAAACTGTAGGAGATATCAGCTGGCCCTTCCTTTTATAAGAAGGCTTTTCCGTCATTGAATACTTGACATTTTCATTGAGCAAAACGATTATTAAATAGCAAATATTTGAGTAACTACTATTTTATGCCTGGCCGTTGAGATAAGATGTTGATATGTTTAATTAGCTGTATTGCATAGATATATAAGTGTGCGGCCTGTGGAGGGCAGTAGCCACTGATCAAATATATTGTCGATTTTGGAGCGAAATTCATCCCTAGAGACTGACGAGAGTAAGCTTATTCCAGTAAGTTTGCCAAATTTGAAGTGCAGATCTGTCCTATTCTGCCACTTTAAAATGGAGCACATAACGTCGTTTTAATCTTTGAAATTTGGTTGTAATGAAAGTGAGACGTCTTACAAGAAGTCCAACAAGTTGTCACTGTTAAACAAGAAACGGTACCTTTTGAGGGTCTTAAAAATGCCAGGAGCACTGAATGCTTTCCCAAACAAAGGTATGGTTACTTTTATATTTATCTTACATCTTACATGCATTGAAACACAGTCACTATAATATTATAATATGTGAGATTGTAGAACTTTGAACAGACTGTATGTAGCAAACCCTTACCTAAATTAAGTTCTATTGTAGGTCATTATTATGTACCACTTTTGACGTAAACGTTAACTTGACTTTACTGCATGTTGATGTAACCGACACACCCGGAAGGAAACCTCCTAGTCTTTGGGTAGATCGCCTCTCACAACGGAGCTGAAAACCTGGCTGTGCTTACACTTCTTCTACTCTGGTCAACGTATAATAAGGAGGGTTAGCTCAACCATATCTAGAAGCGGAACTAAAGAACTTGCTGTTGAAAATATTCCATAACAAAAGGTTTAAATTATTCTCAAAAGCGTATTGTCTGATAAAGTGGGTTCCTGAAGTCCATCCTTAACAACTCTCTGAAAGAACGTGAACCATAAAGTGCTCGGCAAACAGCGAGAGATCAATGGGCTGCTGTAGGGTCATGGCTACCCAGTGATAATGGGACGATTTTGGAAAGTTTTGGAAGCAGTTTTTTTTTCGTCTTCCGCTTTCGTCCTGCGCCTTTTGGACGATTTGGCTAGGATAAATCACTGCTTTTGGACTATATGTCATGGTTACAAATAAAAGAAATGTTTTAATGCGTAATTGGCTGACTGTTTTACTTTATCATGGGGATTTCTACTTCAATCATTGCTGCTAAAGGCCGAGGGACAAATCTAATTGTATCTTCCATGACACAAAAAACCTTAAAGGTTTATGACCCTGATCGTTAATTTGATCCTGTTTTACAATGGGATTGTCCAGGCAGCGATACTGAAATATATAAGTGTCCTTGATCTATTTTAAGGCAGGAGGATTTTGGAAAGTTATTGCCCAAATCGTCTAAAAGCAGTAATTTTTCGTCCCATTTTCCCCTGGGCAGGATAGGGTTTACATCATGGTGAGAGTCACAAGGGAACTCTCTAGAAAACTGAGTTAACAAAATGGGGAGCTATCTAATTTACTCCTAAGTGACAGCGAGGCACATCAAGCTCTTCAGACTCACTGTATATTTACAAAGCTTTGAACGAAAATCTGCACGAATAGAGAGAATGAGAGAGATGAAAGAGATTGTAGTAAGAATACACAAGAGGGGATAGGACAAATGAGCACTGGCATAATAATCTATTCTTTGCAAAGGTGTTACACTAAATGCATAATTACTAAAGACCGAAAATGTATAAGTGTAAGTTGACTGGAGTTTTGGACCAGAATAGTTGTGTATTGTTGTGCTACTATTGGTTAAGGCCTTAGGAGGAAAAAAAAGTTTTACCAACCTTTGATGGTACCTCGCAAAAACATTATGTTCAAGTCTTCAGTACATAAAGTAAAACCGTCCTCTGAGTAATGCTCACTGTGTGAGAGGCAAACAGCATGGTGAACCAGGAAGATGGCACTGCATCTCCCTAGGTAAACTGCAATATTCCACAGTACAGCACAGGCCGTACGTAAACTGTTGTGGTGGCTCGTTGTGAGCATGAAACACAGGGTAAGCAAGGTCAACACGTATTGCGTAATGAGTGGAAATATGACCCCATGCATGTAACCGCTCTTACTAAATGAATATGCAGCAACAAAAAACGCTACAATGTAGGCGAGGCTTATCGTTCGACAATTAGCCGGTTCGATGAAGAAATTGTTGCTTCGTTTTCTCCATATTTCGCGAAATTAGTGTTGGTATGTTGCAAGTTTGTTTCAACTGATAATGTAATAACTGACTGATAATGTATCACTAACCGATAATGTAGTAAAAATCGACCGATAACGTATCTCTACCCGATAATGTAGTAAAAATTGACCGATAGTGTAGTAACTTTTTTAACCCATAATGTATTACCCCAAAACCGATAATGTAGTAAAAAAATTTGTAACCGATAATGTATTACCCTTTGACCAATAATGTAGTAAACTTTTTTTTTAACCGATAATGTATCATCATGTCAACCGATAAAGTAGTAATGTTGCTGTATAGTATGTCTCTTATCTCTGGAGTATCAAATTCGGTCATGTCTACCCGGTAGCCTCGTCAAAGGGATGCGGTGATGGTAGTTAGATGGTTTAGGTGGTTTAGGTGGGTTGTTGGTGGGTTGGTGGGCAAGTGGTTTAGTTGGTTTAGTTGGTTAGTTGGTGAGGTAGTTAGCCAGGAAGCTAGTTAGGTACGTAGACATAAAGTTTAACGATGCACCAACGCATATGTGTTTTGTATTGTCTGAAATCGAAACAGTAACAAGTCCTCCCCTTCAGTTGCCTCTTTATTCTTACCTGCTCACCACGCATAAAAAGGTAATGTATAACTCGGGGTAAAGGTTTTGATGGAAGGCCTCTGCTGATTTGTTGCCTGTGGAGTGGCTCCCTGTCCCCCTAATCCGGGCCTGGGTTCACCGTTCGGACATGAGAGAACAACGATTGGCTTATATCTTAGCACACCAGCTTCGCCACCATCAGTTCTAGAACACCGGGAATTCTAGAATGATTTATAGGACGGCTCCGTCCTTTTTTTTTTTTAATTCCTTGCCGAAGGCCAAAGGAACCTTCGCAATGGTGATGTCGTGTGTATGCATGTGTGCCTGTGCGCGTGTGGGCGTGTGTGAGTGACACTTCCTTATAATCAGCCGAGGTAATCTCAAACACGGTAAGTGAGATCCTTCTCAAACTTGGTAAAAGTTTGCTGCCCTTGGTGAGTAGATGAACCCTGTTTAAGTCCGTATTTCATGTATATTGATGAGCAGACTGGGCTTAGAGTAAAATTAAAAAAAAAAGTCAATATTGCTGCAACCGTGTGACTGATTTAGATGAAACCTGATTTGCAGTCATTGGTGGGTAGTGTAGGTTATGCGTGTGTTATACTATGTCTCACCTTATTAATATGCGCAAGGGGCGTAGCTAAAGATTGTCTTTTGTCGAAATAAGTTTGTAATCGGGCAAACTCAAAGACGGAAAGAGGTGCCATTCTCAATATTGGTATGTTTGTTGCCCATGGTGAGTAGATGAACCCTATTCATATTGGTATGGATCTCATGCATATTACTGAGTCGGCGAGGCATAGAGTAACTTTCCCCAAATGTCAATATCTATGCAACCGTGAGGTCAATATTGATGAAACTTAATTTAAAGGAATTGGTAGGTAGGGTAGTTTATGTGTGTATGATACTATGCCTCATCTGCGCAAGGGGCGGAGTTAGATATTGCTTTCGTTGGAATAAGCTTCTAATCGGGCAAACTCAAAAAGGGCAGGTTTATTGCCCATGGTGAGTAGATGAACCCTTTTCCGTTTGGTACTGATCTCATGCATATTAATGAATGAGCTGGGCTGTTATCAGGCAAATGCAATGTATTAAAATGCACAATCGTTCTTCAAGAAAATGTGCATTTAAGGCAAGAATCACAAAATGTTGTCATTTCGTGTTAAAGGAAGGCGTTATGAGCAATTTCTGCGTTCTCTGAAGTAAAACTGTGGGTTAGTTATAGTGCAGATTAGTAAACCAACAATGCCGTTTTTTATTTCTTGGCATATTGAAACAAAGGTATCATGACGTGTGTGCTTGTGTATGTGTGTTAGGTCTCTCATAATCACTCCGAGTCACTTCTACCGCTAAATAGCCATACGGATTTGCAAAATGTTTACTCACTGCGTCAAGCGATGGTGTTGATTCCTGGCACTAAAGTTGCCATTTGTGTGGTTTATCAAGGGCTACCTTCTTACAATAATTTCCCCGTAAATGTTGCCGAACTTATTCCAAGTATATACTAACACGCACGCTTTCTGCTACCAACTGTTGCCAATTTTCAAACTGATTGACAAAAAAATTAGCGCGCAATTTAAAATGCCTCGGACTGTCAACAATGCTTTTCCTTCTGTAATTGGTCAAAATTTCGTTCTAGTTCGAGTATATAGAATCATAGGCTTTCTGCTGTCATATTTCTATGAATTTTCAACTATTAAATAAATCTCTAGACGCAGTTTACAAAGCGTAAGAGGTGCCAGTTTCGCCTTTGTAGGACCAAATGTTTGCAAAAAATGTTTACCTTGCGCCAACTGATGGTGGGGCTCCGTTTAGGCTTTCTACTACCGGCTCTTTTCGAATTTATAAACGTTAAGCAACACTCACCTATATAATAACATATAGAGGTTAGTGTTTGGCAACTACCTAGACACAAATAAAAGCATCCAGAGGTGTCAAACTTGCTGTCGTAGTTCAACCTGTAATTTTGCGATCTCATGTCTTAGAATTTTGTCTTTCAATAGCTTGTTAAATTTTGGGCTACTCACCTAACTTTTTTAGATTTTTGTTTAACCAGAGGGTTGCAAGTGAAAAAACAACACATTGTATTATTTACTTTGACGACGTTCACTCTGTGATAGACCGATCTGGAACCGTTTAAAGAAGTCGGCATGACGTCATACAGTCAAGAGTTGATAGCAATGTACGACGAGCGCTAATGGAATGGCTTGGTATGGGATCCATATGCCTACGGAATTAAAATTGAGATCTAGCACGCGAAGTGCGCGAAAATTTCACATTTCCTCATCAGGGACCTGGGTTTGAGCAAGGGTTTTTCAAGTGATGAAGTCGGTCTCCGAGCGATTGAAAATCAGGGGCCACTGGCTGGTGACCGACTTCTAATTACCCAGAAACTTTCTTGTGACCACAAATCTAATTTGGGGTGCCAAGTGGTGGGGCAAGGTGTCTTACTGGTGGGACTTCTACAGGTACAGCCATCCTTGCAGCTTGCCGAGTTTAAGACTATTTGTGATGAAATTGCAACGCGTACCGTACCCACGCTGCATGGATGAGATCGATATGTGAAATTTAAAGCTTCCACTAAGGATGATTTCCTGTGAAAGTAAACTGGATTCTCCAGACAAAGACCCTTGCACCCTCAAACCCCAACAACTATGTGCTGATCTTTACA
>WURT03142812.1:0-11180 GCA_009936505.3 Holothuria glaberrima
TCCGTTATTTTGTCAAATTTGGAGTCTCGACGGTTTATTCACCAATAATAGTTCACCAAATGCGATTTATTCCTTAATTACACTTGGATTGACATTAATTAAAACACTAGCTTTATTTTAGTTGGTCAATGACGATGAATTATGCAGTCATATTTGTTTGCAATTGCTTACACAAAGTAGATAATACATTTGGCCTTAAGAAATTTAAACTCAGTGCAAGCTACTGTAGCTTCTTACACCTCCCTTGTCTAATACTCTACCTTGCTACCAGAAAAAGCTATAGGTCGCACCCTGATTAGACATGTGTTTTTAGTTTAAATTGGAAGAGGAGGTAGAAGTAAACTTAGTCGAGTTTATTACAACCGGGTGAGGTGTAATTGAATGACCTGGAATATAAAAATGGGAGAATCATAGCCTATTCTCACCAATGTAAATCTGTTTACGGTAAACACAAAGACTACTGAATTTGGTCTGGTAAATTCATCTTGGAAAGAGCCATTCAATAAGAAAACCTGACGGTCAAGAATATAGCCTATATAGCTCTCATAAGGTCGGTCAAATAATCCTTTGACTTCAGTATAACTAAATTTTGTTATTTTGAAATGACACTCATTCAACAGGCATATGTACCCAAAGAGTGTTTCAGTTTTGATTTCTGCTGAGACCTGCCTAATAAGTTCCTACTTATTTTAAAGAATACGTTTTACAAGAAGAGCGTTATAATTATTTTGCAAAATTAGCAATGCCTCCAATCTTTTCAGAGAAACCATTACAGTCTTCTCCCCATGTGAACAGTTGCGGTAGCAGAGATGATGGAATCTGTTTCTTGGAAATTGATAAATCCTCTGACATCACCTGCTCTGTGTTAGACTCAAGACCAGCCGTTAGACTAGACTGGTTTGTTAGAACAATTTCTTCTGATAAGAATGTTACATCCCGGCTACACACGACGAAAACAGATGGACTTTCTTCCACACATGTGTCTACAAGCAACGTTTTCGAATATTCGTCACTACTTGCTTTACTCGTTTGTAGAGCAGTACATCCGCCTGATATGTTGAGCCATGATGAATCTATGGTTTTGGTGCAAAACAGGAACATATCTACATCAGAAGTGGAAACGATAACAAAATATATCAAGAAAGACACAAATATGAAACTTGATTGTAATAATGGAGAAATGGAATTTGTGGTTTGGAAAATGACGTCACGTGATCAGAGACCTACAGTAATTTTAGCTGAGATTCTGTCAGGAGAATTTTCTAGTGTATTTTCCGGCGGATACATATTAGACGATGCAGGCTCATTGATTGTAGGTGGGGTAGACATTGAGCATGAGGGGTCATACATGTGCATCTATGGAGATGGAATCAGTGACGGCGTTGAGGAATTCTCAGTATCTGTTTATGGTTCGTATTCCTGTAGTGCTGGTAGTGAATGTACAATTATGGAACCTAAGTTTATCCTTAATTTTTTCAATTGGAACCTCCTCGAAAGCGATAAGTAATAAACATTGTTAGGCCCATTCATTCTTTGATATCTGTATGTTGCACTACACTGTTTACCTTAAAGCCCAAAGTGTAAGGATACCGGTAGCCTAAAGATTTGAAGTGACTGTTGTTGTTGTTATTGTTGTAGTTGCTGCTGCTGCTACTGCTGCTGCTGCTGTTGTTGTTGTTGTTGTTGTTGTTGTTGTTGTTGTTGTTGTTGTTGTTGTTGTTGTTGTTGTTGTTGTTGTTGTTGTTCAAAAAGGAATATCACATGCAATAACTTTAATATGTCTTCGCACTTACAGTTCCGTCTTACCCTATAGTGGAAGGTTGTAATCCTGTCCAGTACTGCACCTTGGAAGTACCCCAAAGTGGCCATCTGAAATGCACCGTCAGAGAAATCCGTCCACAGGTTTCCCTTAAATGGAGCGTACTCGAGGAGGCAGAATCTACGATGATAACATTTTCTGATAATGAAGTCAAAGTCACTAATAACGGTGATACATTCGACGTGTCTTTAACTTCAATGTACAACGTAAAAGATCTAACTGTAACTAGACTTACAGTTGAATGTAAGGTGTCAGGATCAAGTGAGGACATCTTTGGCTCTCCCTTTAAATTTGATCTCCACTTTAAAAATGGTAAGGAGCACTGGTAATTTTCCTTGATTAGTTATCAATACAGGAGCGGTAACAATATTCTGTTATTAGTTTACACGTTCACTGTTTATTTGGCTAGGTGGATCTTAACTTTGTCGTGATATTAAAAAAGAGAAATGAACGTTTAATGTACAATTATAACATTTGGTAACTTGAAAGTACCTTCCTATGATAAAGAAACAAGCAAGAAGAAAGTTAAAACAAACAAAACAAATTCCTCTTGTTCAGCTTGCTTGAAAGTCATTACCAAAAGACAGTCTGTATTGATGTCATACATCAAATCTGACTTTTTGCTCTTTGTACTTTGAAAAATAATTTTCCAGGGTATGTGGCTTCTAATTTTTAGCGTAACCAAATAAATCGGGCAAAGGAAGGAAGGCAAAACGGAAAGTTTAGTTCATCATGTTCATTCAAATACTCTCCAATAAAGGCCGACAACATCATGATTAAATATTAACCCGCTGAAGGGAATTTCTTTCTTTAATTGGTTGGCTTCAATTTGATATCAATAAGCTAACAAAATCATTTCTAATAATCCACTCACAAGAGATTGCGCAGAAAAATACTTGGTTAAGGTGTGCGCCGCCAACAATTTAAGAGCAGTTGCTATTAAGTTGAAAACGACTTTCTAGTTGAAGTAATCCAATAAATGTTGTCTCTTTACACAAAAGGGAACTCATACAATAATTATAAGAGGCAGCAGCTAGAAGTTTATTTTTGTAACGACAATCTAGAAAAATTCTGGAAATTTCCTGAACGACCAGATGTGGACTTATGTTTACAGTGTTGCATGAAACTAAATGGTATACTCAAGAGCGCGTCACTGAGCTTTCAGAAATGTCATAATTTTTATTCCCTGACGGCTTGCAATCGTATGGCAGTTGAGAAAACCCCTAGTCCAACCGCAGATACAGCAGACGACAAATGGTATTTGTGCTAACTATCGTATCAAATATAAGTCTCACTTAAATGCCATGAAAGTTGCAAGAGACAGTAAACCTGACCTGTGTGGTGCAAACTTCAATTTTAAAGCGATATATCTCTTTACAATAACAACTCCCTTGTAAAATGCATTGTAAGTTCACAGTATTACGGCTCTGCAATGATTTTGTAAACTTGCTTCAAGTGGTTCCCAACAATTAAAAAAAACGCCAACATTTCTCTAAAGACAGACATTTTTGTTTGACATGTGGAGGTATAAATTATTTTTAAACTTGACATTTTAGAAGATTTAACAGTTGCAATTCTTGGAAACATGTAGAAATTATAATTTAATTGAATTAATTACTTAGCTTTTTTAAAAAAAAAAAATCTGAAAACATTTATTTCTGTTTCAGCCAATCAGAATCAAACTACGTCAAGTCCATCGAAAGAAGTACCTAGTTCTCCGTTGTCCTGGATATTAGCTGTTATAGTTGTCGCTATGGTAGCATCTCTCACGCTGATAATTTGTATAGGTACAATATCTTTCTTTTAGCGATTTTAAAGTTACTTTGAAGTGAAAGTGTTTCTGTTTTTTTTCAGTTATAGCGTTTTAATGGGGACTTATTTATGTTTCAATATAAAGATATGGTAATGTTGTGCACAAAGTATCGGAAGTGGCAGTGGAAAGACCAAAGGTAACTGGAAAAAAATACATGTCTTTAAACATTTCAGTGTGTAAACTTCACTGATTGGTAGATCACATTTCAGTTAACAGTCATATTCATTTTGAAAAAGTCTGGTCTGTGGCTAAAGAATATAAAAGTTTTGTTTATGTAGTGATTGTTTATCTTGTCTTTATCTTATGCTATGGGACAGATACCATAATATTGGGTTTGTATCATTCACCTGGCAGACTAGAGTATAAGTATTCGTAATTATTGTAGCGTGCCGAGGGTGGATGTTTTACAGGGGATAGGTTCGTTCGTTGAGGACAGAAGTCAACTCAAGAGAAAACTCTGACAAATGTCACCAGGTTGACTTATTCATTGTCTGAGCTGTTAGATCGCTGTAATCCAACTGACCAACTCACTTCTTAATTCAAAAATACTTCCTTTTAAATGTTTCTTCCTCTTAATTTTTCCCTCCTCTATTTTCTCATTGGATAAAATTAACTTCCCCCAATACTTAAGGTTACATGATTGGTTTGCGCTCCCGAACATAGGGCGTGCCCGAAAATAACGGCCAGTTCCCCCCCCCCCCATTTAGTCTATCCCTAGCATCCGAACATGTCACAAGTACTCTGCCTTCTACTTTTTTCCAAAAAAATATTCTAAGTCCGAAATCTGGTCCGTAAACTTGTCTTTCCCGTACGTGTCCTGTACGTGTGCGTAAAAATCTCGTACGTACACGTGGAAGTGGGTAAGAAAACGGAGACCAGTGTCCGTTTCCCGCACGTGCCCTGTACGTGTGCGTAAGTCTTTCCGTACGTGTCAGTGGGTGTGCTTAAGCAAAACGGATAGCAGTGTCAGTTTCCCGTACGTGTTCTGTACGTGTGCGTAAGTTTCTCGTACTTGTCTGTGGATGAGTGTGTGTAAGAAAAACGGATAGCAGTGTCCGTTCCTCGTACTTGTCTGTGGAAGTCCGTTAACTATTTTGTCGCGTTGGTTTTACGCAGCCCTTGTCAAGGATTCTTAGATACATTTACAATTCAGAGTATGAAATGTTATGAGCTGGGTATAATCTAATTCGGCATTACATAATAAATATTCATATTTCTCTAGAGTACAACTCTGGTAAGTTATTCTCTTAAATTCCTTTACAGTTTGCCGACGGAAACAAAAGTTATCTGACAAAGAATTGGAAACTGGGGAGGTACGTTTGTTTATTACATGGTGAAACACCGTTAAATAATCCTTGAAGACATTTTGACAAAGAGTATAGATAATCCGGAGACGTTTCAGCGTTTTTTGTTCTTCGAAAAGCCTTCTCGCTTCAGTTCAGGCCGTATTGTTCCTTAGAATCTCTGTGTTCGTTCAACAACCTATACTGCCGATAGATTATCAATTGAACGAAAAAGATATAAGTACTATAATTGTTTTCTTTTCCAAGAAATGCGCTTTCTATAACCCTCCCATACAGTCTTAAAAGGTGTTTAGCAATTTGAAACAGTCTTACTTATACCCCACCTTGTTAAAACTCCAAAATATTCAGCAATGTAATATGATTTAACGCAGAACGGTTACGGAACTGTTCCGCATTCAAACATGTTTCCAAAGTAGCGCGCAAAGGTGTTTACAGAATCTGCGATTCTTAGACACTTACTTTAGGAAGAATATTTTACCAATTTATGATAATTACAAGACACCACGCCGCGGTAAATAACATAAATCGCACACCATTAAGCACAGTCAACTTTCGTTGATTTTCTAACATATATTTCTAATAATTTTCTCTTCTCCCAATTAAGGGTATTCCGTTCATGCCTTCAGGTAAGACATAGTTTCTATTGTGTTCTCTTGTACAGACACACCGATTATTATAAATGTTATTAGCTTTAATCCTTCATTTTTACTTTCACTCTCTGATACTTTACGGCGGGGTCCCATTCCTAATCACTTGCTCCTAATAACGAATGTCAGAAAGAATTTAAGTTAAGAACCTTTTCTCTGATTATTATTGAAATCTAGATATGCGTAGACTAAAGGAATACCAAAGTGATTCAGGAGCGTAAGTAAGCATGTAAGAAAAGCAGGATAAATTGATGCATTTCTGTAAGAATAGCCCATCGCAAATTCATTGACTTTTGTTGTTCTTTAAGGCAAAACAGAAATTTTCAGAGACGAACTGAAAAGAAAATATCAAAACTTTTACAATGAAGTTCAGCCGGTTCCTTACATACGCGACAGAATGCTATGTGTAGACAAAGTGTTTGTGGAAGGCGGAATTGAGATGGTATTAACTGAGGGCGGCAAACATTTGTCGAAGAAACTTGGCTCATATCACAATATTTTCAAAGATTCTTGTACAAGGTGCATAATAGAAGGAGAACCTGGTTATGGAAAGTCCACCCTTTCTTTGCAACTTGTGTATGACTGGTGTCTGTCCATACCAGAATCTCCTTTGAAGAATAGTGAAGTACTCATTTTTCTTCGACTTAGGCAATTAGCAGGTGTAAAGTCCATATTTAAAGCAATTAAACAATACATACTGCCAATAGATTCTCAATTGAACGAGGAAGATATACGTTCTATTATTTACGGGTGTGCATCTGTCATGATAGTTTTAGATGGCTATGATGAGTATCCTGATCAAGAGGTAGATGATTCTGACATCATGAATATAATTAAAGGTGAAATGATGCAAAAATTCAAAGTTCTTCTGACAACCAGAACATCTAATTTACCTCGGACATTTGCTGCTCACACGAAAAGATTAAAACTGTCTGGATTTGATGAAATTGCTCGAGATACATACATCAGGAAGGCTGTGGTGAGTAATGAAGCTCCTGCCCGAAAACTCAAACGTCGTCTGGAAGAAAATCCAATAATAGGAGATCTCTGTCAAGTTCCCCTCTTCTTTGTAATGTTTGCTCATATGATACATGAAAAGAAAAGGGTGTATGATTTCAAGTCGGTTACGATGTGTTTTCGTCACGTGATATCCTGTTTCCACAGCCACTTGCGAAATAAATCGAAAGACAAAACTAAAGCTACCAGTAAATTTGAAAATGATCACCATGTACTGGATGAAGTTGCGTTTGAAGGTCTCAGTGGAAAAGCCCAAAAGATAATGTGGGACAAGCAGGAGTTCTGCAAAAACGTCGGCAATGAGTTTTATGTTCAGTATATTCAAATTGGTATTTTAGTTGAGGAAGATGTGCTTGACATCCAAGACGAACCTGGTACAACCGACTCTGGTCACATCCAATACAAAAAGGAAGTAAGGTTTTACCATAAGTTATTCTGTGAATGGTATGCTGCCCACCACTTGGCGAATAAAGTTATTCCATTAGATAACAACTATACAACAGTTCTTAAAAATATGAGTCCTTATGATTTACAGTACCTTTATCGCTTCTCTTGCGGACTTAATCCTGATGCTGCTACGACAATCATTCAACATATTAAAAGCATCGAAGATGGCGACAAATTTGCAGTTCTGTGCACTTTAGAACAAACAGGAAAAGTTGATAAGATTAAGGAAACCATCCAGGATTTGTTCACAGGCGACGTTATTTTCAGTGCAAGTGACAGTAAGTTGTTACAGAGATCCACGATACAGCTTCTAGAGATTGCATCTGCTAATGAAGTGAGTGTAACAGGAAGTAAAATTAAGTACGTACAAACATATTATCATGTGCGGCGATCCCGTGGTCAGGGGGACATGAGAAATCGTCCATTGACTTTGATTTTTCACATAGTCTGACAGTAATTTATCTGAAAATGGGGTCATGTCCCCACTCCAATATTGAAAAATCGAGAGTCCCAGTTATGATTTTTTCGTAACCTACTTATCTGAATCATGTGAGAGTGGTCATTACTTTCGGCAATTTTTTCTACTTATCTCAGAGATACTGCAGATTTTCTTTCTCAGGTGATCCAGAAACATCACGTGATTGGTCAAACCTTCATGATGGCAAAACTATCCATTCCTTTTGGGCGTTCCACTGCTATAAACTTTCATAAAAAAGCAAGGGCCGGTTAATACTTCAGTATAGCGCTACAAAGCTATGAAATTTGAAAACTGTTCACGTCTGAGCTGCCATGATCCGTACAACTGGTCCGGAAAAGCAAGGGATGGTACAAATTTGGAAGTATGAACAGGTCTTAATCCCCGTAAATACAGGGTTGCATTTCTTTTCTTTGTGCAATGATAATAAGACGTAGCAGGGACAAAGCTGTTTTACAAGGACCTCTAAGCTCTTCATGCCTTGCCTTTTATTTAGTAACACATTAAACAGCGTCTCAGAATGGGTTGCTCTTTGGGGTTTACAACAATGATACGGGTTTTGCATATTTAACATTGACTTGCAGTCTAATAATTTGACTCTGAATTACAGAAACCAACAAGTAACAAATTCTTAAAACCTCTGCAATAATAAATGTTTGAAAGTTCTGCAGTGTAGTAGTCAACTTTATATAGTTTGAGCATATCATTTTATTTTCATCAGTTTATTTTCGGTACATTTTCGTTTTTATTTCCAGATTTCCATTGAACGTGTAGAACTTTACGACTGTATCGAATCCGTCAATGTGACAGATAAAAACCTTATCATGAAAACTGGAATCCATCTCTCAAATTTGAGCTCAGTGAACGAGCTTGTGATTTATGAAGAGGGAAGAGAGTTGAGCTTTCAGGAAGCAGCAAACGCTATTAAATTTGCATCACAATGCCAAGGATTGAATACTTTAGGGTAGGTGGATTTACTGTATTATTGTAATGATTAAATGTCGTGATTTAAGTCGCTTACATGGGATATAAAAAATCAGCTTTTTCCAATGCCTCACTTTCACTTGCTTCACATTTGAAGTAACTGGTAAAAGCCAACTTGTCCTTGATTTTATTATTTTTCAATACTTTTGATGAAGTAAAAGTAAACAGGTGTTGATTTCCTGGTATACATGCTTTTTTGAAATATTTTATTAACATTTGAAAAGTGTTCAACTGCCGGATTCTATCACATTAACTTAAAATATACCAAATGACAGGAATTATACCTTATACAGGAATTATACTTGTATTCTTTTTTTCCTCCTAGATTCTACCGGTGCATCTTACCACATATACTCAAAGGAGCTCAACTTGGCAACTTCGACGGTAAAACTAACCATCGTAAATTTTTCTACAAGACACTTAAAATCATAGTTTGAAAGTAATAGTCAATATCTGCCTACCACTCAAAAACAATAGTTAAGAGTATCACAGTCTGTTTAGGTGCAATGAAGCATTACGTATATTGATCAGATTAAATCTCTTCATCTTTTTTAACTTGTTTATATTGTGTGTTTTTAGTTCAATTTATTTCCACTATCTCACTATACATAATAACTAATCGATAACACCATAAAATTGAGAACAACATAGAAAGAAACTTTAATTTACAGTTTCATAAACATTACTAAATAATGAAATGGAAAAGAGTGAGAAGATGTTAAAGATCACTTTCATCAATTTCTTTCTGTTGGAAACTTCCTTTTTCTGTACATTTTTATATTTGAATATTTTGCTGACTCCTCGAATGTTCTAAATATTCTTAAATATTTTTTTTACCACAGTGTGGTGGTCACCTGGCCTTGGTACGCGTTTTCGCCTAAATTTACAGTCTGGAAGATGGGAGGTTAGTTCTTATTTTCCATTCAATGAAATACATTTGATTTTTATCCTTAAATATCCTGATCAGACGGGCGACTACTCCTAATTCGTATTATGTATTTTATCAAATTAGGTAAAAAGATGTTCTGGATTGAATCATTTTTGTCCAGTTCTGTTAATATAAATTGAGTGGGTTCTTGGTCGGTGCTCTTTGGAACCGGACTGGGTTCATATGTTACCAGGACTTCTTAACATTCATGTATCCGTACCTACTACTTTAGTTTAGACTAGGGGTGGGCAACCTATGGTCCAAGGGTCATGTAGGCTACAGCCCGCGAGACCATTGATCCGGCCCCGAGAAGGTAAAAAATGCTTATTCCTTTTTTATTTCTGAAGTAATTGTATTTTACCTGCTTCCCATTTGCCAAAAATTTACACACTTATTTGAGTAATAGCTTGCTTAATTGAACTACAGGTATGGGAGAACGTGATGATCACACACTTAACCAGCGGGAGCTGACTGACTTATAGGAAATTTGTAAATTTGGCCCGAGGATGATTTTTTGAATATCAATATGGCCCTTATCAGGGAAACGATTTTCCACAGCTGGTACAGACCAACTTTCAGGGCCGTAGCGAGCGGGGGTGTGGGGTGTCACACCCCCCAATATTTTGGTCGCCGTCGGCAAATTTTCGGTCTGTCGGCAAAAGGGGAG
The DNA here is from genome assembly GCA_009936505.3 of Holothuria glaberrima. Classification (NCBI taxonomy): domain Eukaryota; kingdom Metazoa; phylum Echinodermata; class Holothuroidea; order Aspidochirotida; family Holothuriidae; genus Holothuria; species Holothuria glaberrima. Next base: position 10,102 of record WURT03142812.1, read on the forward strand.
AGGGAAGGAAAAGAGGGGAGGAGGAAAGGAAAGGGAAAGGAAGGGAGTGAAAGGGAAGACGGAGAATGGAAATGAAAAAAAAGAGAAAGAGAGAACGGGAAACGGGCGGCCAGTCTGTTATCGGCTATTTCGACTTTCGGCTCTTCATCTAATTGGCCCATTCAAATTGAAGGCCCGTCGGCAAATTCACCATACATGTGACGGCCATATCAACGACCGACGGTATAATTGGACGAGTGACCAAGTCCGTCGGCAACTCGGGGAAAGAAAGGGAATTTAAGGCTTCCGTATAGGCACGCTATTCGGGTCATATGACCAGTTTTTAGCCAGCCTTACTTGTGCGACAATGTCGCATTAACGGCGACAAATGTCGCACAAAAATCTGACAAGCAAATTCTGCGCGGGTGTAAATTTTGACAGACACAGCCTCACCAGAATAATTTTGCCAGTTCCTTGCTGTTAGCATATCGTATTTGTCTGCTTTCATTGCGACATGACTACCTCATTCACAAGCCTTTACTTTAACCTAAGAGCCCCTCTCCCCTACTTCCATCTCGAAGTTCAGAAAGTAGACTGATTCCGTGCATTTTGTCCGCGGCGCAATATTTTTATGTAGTAAAATATTTGTCACCAAGATTTTTGTTTCTCATTAGGGCAGAAATACACTCAAATATTGCACCATTTGCAATCTAGGCACCTTTCAAATTCAAAAATTTTCCAAAGGGGGAGAGGGACACCCCTTCGGCCCTTAGACCCCTCCTCCAGGCCGGCGATTACACGATATACTGCATGGCTCCCCTTAAAAAAAATACTGGCTCCCCTTAAAAAAATACTGGGCACGCAACTGGGATGCATCGCGTTCGAAGCATATTTTGAAACGCCGGTGTTAAAGGCATTTTCCAGTGGCATTTCACAAGGTTCTCGTGTGAAAGAGAAAAATTTTCCAATTCGTGCCCTTCAAACCCCGTAGCAATACTCTTTTCCTAACTCGAGATATTTCAAATTAAAGAGTGCTTATTTTTGTCAAAAAATACCTCCAGTTCTCATCAAGGTCACAGACTGTTATGTAAAGTGGGCAC
>WURT03142823.1:0-29001 GCA_009936505.3 Holothuria glaberrima
GACATAGAGACAAACACCCCCACCGTTCCTATTCCTGTCGCGTCGAAGTACACTGTAACCTTCAATAGAAATTTCCGTTGTTGGTGCTAGGAGTAATGTTAATGCCATATGCAAATGAGGAGACAAGTTATGAGTCTATACTTTGTAGTTGAATTTTGATCAATTTCTGCATACTTTTTAAAAATATATTTATAAGCTATGATACACAAAAAAAGTTCAAAAAAGAGCAATTCAATTTTCATTAAGGCGACTGGCAATGCTGAAGTGATAGGCAAAATTTGGCAATGTTATCTCCAAGATGCAGCAGACGACATGTACCTATTGTGCTCAGTTCCTATCACTGTTACACTAATTAAATCTCCAATGGAGTACAAAGGGAGAGGGATTAGTGGTGTTTACCAGTTTTATGAGTTTGACCTTCGCAGTATGATCATCACCTTCAAAACGTTTTGTGATGTTTCTTCTAATGTCCAAGTATTAGCTCCATTATTAAACTGGAGTAGGGTGGCTACGTGCAACTTTTTGTTGTACTGTCCAACTATTAGACAGCACGTCCTACATCCAGCTTTACTTAACACTAGATGTTGTTGATTTTTCTGTCTTTTTGAAGATCTGTGAAGTCACAGTGAAATTCTTACACATAAAAAATGCAAAGTAATCTTTCACGAATAAACTCAATTCTATCATTAGTAACTACTGATCTGAGGGTATATCCCAAAATATAATTGGCACTCATTAGTCATATTCCAAGATGACAACATTATGATCTGCATTTCCACTCACTTTGCTTCTAGCTACTGTGAAACATGCAGGTGGGGACAAAGCAGGTGGGGAAGGGGGGATTGCCTTAACCTCTATGGTGATCAGTTTGCAGAAATTTCAAAAAAATTGGGAGGAATCAGGGTTCAATTCAGGAAACAAGGAAGTTGAGGAACTTCACCCCACCCCCTGGAAATTTCTGAAATTCTTTACATGGTGCTACTGGCCAGAAGTATTTTGAATATTAATGTTCTCAAGCAGAAAAACTAGACGACATATAGCTGTCATTGCATAATGGTCATTGTGTGAATGGTCCTTGTTGCAATGTGATATTTTCTTTGATTCTTAACCAAGATCTATGCCATGCCAAAGTGGAATCAAGTAGAAGCACAAGCCTACATGTTCTACAATAATTCCACAGAATTAATGAAGTAACTAGGAGTCCAACTACTATTAAACAAAGTCAGTCATCGTCTCACTCCCTTGTAAGGACCTTTCACAACAGTAGTGAAGCATGCCCCTACAAAAACAAACCATTGCTCCAAGAACCATGATGAAAGGGGAGATTTATATGCCAGTGCCAAGAATGTTTACAAGATCAATGTTGGTAGACAAGACAGATTGAAAGAGACTGACAAATCTCCATTGCTTCCATAAACCTATGTCAGTGAATATCTTCAAGGACAAAGAATTTACTGGTAGAGCGATCACACAGAGAAACAAACTCTGCAACTGTGAACGTTAAACATCAAATTCAAATGCAATACACCTGCATGAAGAGCAGAAGCATTTGGGATGAAGGGATAAACTATATAGTACACAGTTTTACCCAAAGTTATGCTTTAATAACAGCTTCAATGTGTTACTATCACCTTTTTCATAATTTAATTAGCTGTCTAAAGTGCACAGAAACAGAGAACTGATGTTGGACAATACCAGGATATGACTTAAGACTATTTCACTCCTCACTTACCTCCTATCTACATATGTATGTAATTTTGCACAGGTAGCAGTCTCGCCCTGCCATCGTTTCTGCATCATAGTTTTGGAGACCGGTTTCTGGTCCTTTCAGACTCTCCCCCCCCCCTTCCTCCCCTTTTCCTGTTTAGGTTTGAGTGGGGTTCATTTTGTATCTCTTTCAGGTTACCCGTATCAGACTCTATCGGCTGGTGAAATTACAAAATTACATGGAGATAGGAGGTAAGTATCGTCCCTCATAGACTCCCAAACCAGGGGGCTTTGGTAATTCTGCTTCAAGAACCTCCTGGAGATTTCCTTTTTAGCCACTTTCACTGAATGCATGTTACACAGAGGGGGGAGATTCTAAGCCAAATGTGTGGTTGTTGTTCTGATACTGTTAAAACTTCCCACTAGCTAGCTTGGGTGGGTATTAAAAAGATCAAATATAGACAAGCCTATTGCTTGCTCCTGACTTGGACATGTTTCAAGTTTTCACTTTGTTTCATTTGTGTTCCTTCAGCATTGACTACGGTGGAATACAAGAAAGGACATTAAAAAATGGACATTTTTCATTGCTTGAAAATAATGAAATTCAGCAACAGGCCTACACAATTCAAAGGGAGATACCATATCAAACTGAAGTGAGAAAATAATAACTAAACATATACACGGGTGAAGTCATATAAGTTAGCAAAAAATTATCTTTTTTAATTTTTATTGCCATTGGGATTTTTGTATTCTTCAAATTATATCATTCATCAGGGTAAAAAACATTGCAATTGTCATCTTAGTAATGTCTGATAAATCCACTAGGGGCTCACTGAACTTTGGTATACATGTTTTCTTCCTTCTAAAATCTACAACAGAAAGTACTTTTCTGTTTGCCAAACAGTGTATCCTTTACTGAGACTGGACTCACAAATCCCAATAATGTCCTTACACAGATGTCTAACTGGAAATTCTCAATACACCTCCACAGTGTTAGTTAATGGTAAAATATTTTCAACTGAGCACTAGCTGATCCTCTCTGTAAAAAAAAAAAAAAAACAACTAGAAAGCCAAAAGGCTTAGTGATTCCTTACTATATGATATATTGTAACAGGCATGAGTCATCCACATGACAAGCATGAGATCCCACACAGTTATCCTACTTGAGATATCATGTTAATAATTCAAAACCTTTTGAAACCATGTGACCAAAAATGATTTTTCACCTCCCCTTAAAACAAAAGCCCAATGGACATGATGGTTCCTTGCTGAATGAAATGAAACTCAGCCATTCATACCATACAAAAAATTTTTAGCTAATGTGAAGTTTGCCTGTGTCTCTGGTGACTGCTACATGGTCTTCAAAGTTGTTGACAGTGAATGTAATACTTCATCTCCCAAGTTTCACCAAAGTTGCACAAGACCTGCTCTGTTCACATCTTGTGTTTACAAACACATTCAAGCATAAATAAATTGCTCTGAAGAAATACACTAGCTATATAGGCATTTCAAGGGATATCCACACAGACAGTATACAGTTACAATTTGTTTTATTCAATTACACGCTCAAGGGTATATGATCCAAATGGTCAGTAACTTAGTTCTCTTTTTAAAACTAATAACCCATGGTAGCATTTAACTAATTCCAATTTACAATTGATGCATGCTCGCATGGATGTCCCTATCAGGACAAGGGCTGTCAGTCAACTAAGCTAGTGAACTTCCACAACTGTCCTCTGCTTTGTGGGCAGAGATTCTGCAATATTACAAAGTGGTATTTGATGCCAGTTTACAAAATGGCAGAATTAGGGATAAAAATCATAATAACTTCACCTAAAATTGAGATACTTGGCATCTCTGCAAGATGTCACATTTCTTTCAGTCATTGGTTGAATGTGATCTTTTACCTCTGGTGAACCCAAATGACCTTTGACCTCCACAAAAAATGACAGGGATCATCTCCTCAATATGCTAAGATTAACAAGGTTTTGACCTTGTGACCACTAATGACCCCAAATGACCTTTGAACAGCTACTTAAAACTAAAGGGATTATCTACTCAATATGGGCAATCTACATGCTAAGTATGAGATCCCTCACACGTACCCTTCTTGAGATATAGTGTTTAGAAGATTTTGACCTTTTTACCTCTGGTGACCCCAAATGATCTTTGACCTCAACAAAAAATGCAAGGGATCATCTACTCAAAATGGGCAATCTACATGGTACTATGAGATCCTTCACATTTATTCTCCTTCAGATACAGTATTTACAAGATTATGGCTTTTTACCTCTGGTAACCCCAAATGACCTTTGACCTCTGCAAAAACAATAGGAATCATCTACTCAAAATGGGCAATCAACAAGCTAAGTATGAGATCCTTGAAGTAACCCTTCTTGAGATACCATGTTTACAAGCAGGTATCACACATGCACATACATACATGTATACATACACACAAAAGACATCACCATCGCATAGATTCCTTGCCTGCCTTCAGCAAGGAATAAAAAATGTGACAGTTACACTATTGCATGCCCATATCAACATTTTGTCAAGTATAGTTCCCATGAATGCTGAATAATCTGAATAATTTCATTTAAATCTAAGTCCAGTATCTTGTTTCCTTAATTTCCTGTTTACTGATTTGTCATACCCTAAATCTGAGCAAACCCCTCTTCAGCCTCTTAGAATCAACAAAACGTCCATCAAACTTTTCTCCTACAATATATAAGGTAAGGGTAGAGACTGGATGTATGCAAGCTACAGTATCATCATTCTTCTCGCGTTTCCCACTTTTTTTTGCTCTCCTTTCAATTAGTCTAATGAATACTGTTGCTGCTCACACACTTCTGTACTGACTGAGTCAGGTCGGCCTGAGAGTGCTGTATGTTAGCAAATAAGAGCAGCTGATTATGAAAGTGGCCCGAAAGGGCCAAAATCAAACTGCATTTAAGAGCTATTCAAGTGGTTGACTGTAAAATTGACTTTTTGTCTTACAGTTCATTGCTTCCTACCATCTTGACTACTTTGTCTTCAAATTATGTAGTTACAGAGCAAATTCTCCAGGGTATTTATACAGATGCATTAATTCAAGAGACATGAGGCAACATGACTACTCACTAAAAGTTGTTAAAATATTGTGCAAATATTTGTTTATCTTATCACAGTGTCAAATTCAACTATAAAGGTAAAGGAAATGTGAAAAGTTCACCTGAATCCAACCCTGCATAAACTTATTGCTATACAAAAACTGCGTCATTAATAAATGACTGTTAAATACATTGCTTGACACTTCCTTATTCAACATAAAACCATAATAACAAAAATATGAAATTTAATGTAATTAATATAAATATTATAACTAAATCACTTCATCCTATGCTTTCTATATAAACAACACTGAACTTACATCATGTGGCTCTCAAGTTTTTGCAATCTTTCAATTACATACATACTATTCTAATAATGCATTTCCTTCTATATTTTCCATTTTGTTGAATTCTTTAAATATGACAATCACCCAAATTCAACTAAGAAATTTAGGCTAATATGCCTAATATAATTTAACTGTAAAATTATAGTACATGAACCCACACATAAATTATGTTGAGCACACTGTACAGCCTTTTATCTTCAAATGAACTATTAATGCATTTCACACATTCACATTAGTGGCCACATTTTTTTCTCTTGGCCACGTTTCTTTCCCTCTGACTGTTTTTACAACACTTGGCAACCAGATGAAATTGGCCAATGGTTCTGTCTGCTATCAGCTACTGACAAATCTACCTCTGTTCTTGCTTCTGACTAATTTCCTGTACTAAAATTGACTTGAGCAAAGATGTTTAAGCTGCAATATTTAACATCTGCATTTTGAGGAGAGGCAGAGTGAGCAAACTAAGTCTGCATCAAGATCGAGCAAATCCACAGAAGTGTAAATATGGCAGTTCAATATGTTGACTCTTTTCTACTGTATAAAGCATAATGTTTTGTATAAAGAATTGTACTACCTCTAATATGGCAGAGAATCAACATCTAAAGCAAAACTATACTTGACTGCAACATATATTTTTCATCTGTCAACCAATATGTGGATTCATTTTAAAAGGTTACATGAACTCAAAAGATCTCAAAACCTACTTGTAAATATTCAGAATGTTTTCCTATGAATATACTGTGCACTTACTTTCGATATTAAAGGGGAATTTTCAATTTTGAAAAGAACGCGAAATCTTTGATCAGAATTCAGAAAATTCAAAACAGTAATGAAAACACACCATGAAATGTCACAAAATTTAGCATTCTGTAGGTTTTTTTAACCACTTCTACAAGTAAACTACATACTTTTTATATATTTCTAGAGTGGACAATCCAAGATAAGGAATACATATAACAGTGTAAAGTAAAAAGTTTTGTTTATCTGCTTGTTTCATAAATCACTTACATCTTGTTGGCAATGATTTTATCACTCCTGAAAATTTATTCAAGCACAGAAGGCAATGACTGGATTGCAACCCCTCCACAAATTTATGGCTAAAACAGCTAAGAAATATTGCCAAAACCATAAAAGTGTCATGTTAGAGACAACTAAACACCTGTAGGTATCTAACTGCTAACATTTATAAAAAGATACTATCACTGTCAGAAAACATGCCATAGCTCGTGTACCTCACATTGGTGTAACAGCATGGCCCATACTAACCTGCCAATTTTATCAAAAACAGCTATCTTCCAGTAAAATGAATATTAAGTCCTATACAGAACAGTACCTTTGCATGTGAATCCCTTAAGCCTACAGATATGCAACAAGTGTTATGTTGCAAAATCCTATGCATTTTTATAGACAAAGTCGAAATAAACAACAGAAACTAAGAATTAGCCAATAATCGCCACCATTCATTTCAGAGTAACACACCCTACTACTGTGCAAACATACAGTGCCCCCAGTACTTTACACTGAAGATGAATGGGAGGTGTGAATATCTTTAGGACATATGAGACTGACAAAGGAATAAGTAGCATTTAATGGATTCTCAAGTGTTGGAGCTCTGTACACTTCAGTCCATGAGAATTAAAAGCACTTTAAAAACCTTGGCTGTATTGTTAAAACTAGGTTAAATATAATGCAAAGATACCATTCATTAAACAGAGTGCCATGCAAAGAATGTTTACAGAACTTACATTCAACAGGCCTTCTACTCCTTCATGAAACATGAAACATTTTTCTACAAATTATGTTAAAAAAAAAAAATGTTAGAAAATACTTAAGATAGCCTCTTTGTGCAGCTATTGCTCAACTTCAATCTGAAATTTATTTTACACAGAATTATATGTTGATGTGTTTTATTTTATAAACAAAGATGTAAAAACTTGCTTGTTCACTTAATAGTAACACACAAACAACAAACACACCTTTGTATGCCAGCAAAGTCAATTAGTTTTTCATCTATTATTAAATAAGAGGAATATCACTATTGGACATTACATCTCTGTCCTAATTTTCACCAAGATTGTGATGACATCTGGAGATGCTCTATTTAATTGGACATGGTCTTCAGCTTCAGTCACAATTGGCTAGTTTGGGATCTTTCTGAAGTGACCAGATACCTGCCTACTGACCTTCAGGCTTTGTTAGACTAATCATGTTTTTTATGGTCAAGTGCTCAGCGAAAGATTTGAACAGCATGCAGCAAATTAGTGTTTGGCTAGTGTGCTGTTCTCGTGCAGCAACTAAAATACAATAAGCTATTTGGGGGAACTACTGTACCAAACAGAGTATGTAGTGTGTGCATTTCATACAGAAGAGCTACAGGGCAAATATCTGTAGGTATATTTAATCAAAATCAGCACAGAAATACTGATCTACTGATGCTGTTTTTTGTGACAAGCTTATCACTTAATTTTAGGGTGTACTACAAATTTAAATTGGCCAAATATCAACTCAGAGTAAGACAAAAATTTTGTAACATTTTTGGGTTTTAATAAGTGAAAAAACCAGAATTACAGGTATGATCCGGAGCTCATTTTTTTTTTTTTTTTGTTATTCAGCATCTCCAACAAACTGTTACATGCAAAACTAAGCCAAATCAGTATTTGATATATTTGGGGAGTGTGTCTGCCCCCTCCCCAAACATGAGGTTATGACACTTCCAAATATTTTCTCCAGGACAAATACAAAAAAGGGCCCAAGGAGCTTCCTCTCTAAGGCCTTAACACTTTTATTCAACCAGCCATTATGACAGGACTCAAAGGTGTTAACACTGGGAAGAGAAGACATCCTCTCATTCACTGGGCAGAAGAGTGAAATGTTCATGTACAGTATATGAATTATAAGGGGAAAAGTATCAGTTTTGAATTTTCTACTTTTGTTCAGTGACTACTGGGCCAAGTTGTAAATACTTGGTTTATTTTTAGGGCCTAGGGTTTTCAAATGGTCCGTGGGTCCATGACAAGCTCTAGAATGGCCTACAGAATATTCAATGGTTCCAAAATTTAAATGTGATACTGTAGCAAACAATGTCAGTTCTGGCTATTACAATTATTACAAAATAAGGATTCAAGTACAGGTATACACTGTAGAAGACCTCTGCCCCAAACACTTCAGGACCACTTCTTGAGCATGGTTAAAGGTAACAGTGAGAGGCTTAGGCTATTTATAGTCATATAAAACTATGGTGACATGCAAGTTGGGAATGGTTGCTATTTTCCAGGTTTTTAATACATTTTACATCAGTTATCTGACTGAGTCATCTTCATATCACCAGACCTTCAAAGTAAATATGTCAAATACCTGTACTGTAAATATGTTACACATTTATACTGTTTACTATTACCAATCAAACAACCAACAATAGTTGATAACTGCTAGTATAATGTATTGCATCATCAATGATCCACATGTTTACTTATTAATGGGTCAAAATGTCAAGTAGAACTACTCAAAAATGTTTTTTGATTATAAAGCACTGTAAACATAGTGTATTACGTAAATAATAGTGTATTATGTAAATACATAATTGGGATGATGGGATTGGGATAGTAATCTAAAATGAGACCATGAATAAAACATGAAAGGGGCAAGGCAGAGAGTAGGGCAAAAATTAGTGTGGCAGAATGGAAACAGGAATATAAATCCAATCTTTGAAATATTTGCACCTTCTTGAGGAAAATGAGTCAAAGTTGGAATGTGAAGTACAATTCAGCAAAACATACTGCTCTATTATACTGTATAATTTTTCAGTTTTCACAATCTATGATGGGATAAATATACCATAGTTTGCTTTGGAAAGCATCAATCCCCTCCCTACTCCCCACTCCCTCGAATGAAACATGAAATTACAGAAAACATGGAAAACAAAGTAACATAAACAAATTTTATTCAGCTCTATATGCAACAAATGTAAAATTAATTAAATCCAGACAAGTCCCCTACCCTCTTCTTCTCATACCCTTTGACACTTTTATACATTAAAATGTCTTACTTGTTTTTTTTATCTTGAACATACAACCATTTACCCATGGCTCCCATACATCACCTGACTGACTCTTGAATGTTTTAATAATGGTTAAAGGTATTTCCCATGTATGTCATGTTGGTGCATTTTAAACACAATATTTCCCTTTAAGGCACTCGTACAGCATCTGCATTTAGCCCATAACTACATACAGCATTCAACTGCGAATGCCCCCCTCCTACTTTCCTCACACCTACTTTGTAATGCCTCCTCCAAAATTTGCTCACAGCTAAGATGTCAGTTTTGTGCTTCAGGTACCTCCACACTATGAATGGCATGACACAATACCATACAATAAGAAAAATATTGAAAACAATGTTATTACATACTGTACCTAGACCCTTTCACCCTAAGCTCAATATTAAGAACTATACAACATGATACTGTACAATAAAGTTGCCTTGAAAAAATTTTCTACAACTTTAACCTACTTATTACTCAGCATTACTTTGTGTGAACGAATGTACAAAATTGCCATTCTGTTAGATAACATGACCAACTGCGCATTGGAAGATCACTGGGAGATGGAAAAAACCTCTCGCTAGTGTAGGAGGCTTGATAATATTTTCATATTGTCACATTGTATTCTATGGCATACAGTGTAAAAGGGATTTACTGATGAATGTAAATAGACCAATGGCCTTCCAACAAAATGATGCCTAGGCAGGGATTCCACCAGAAACTCAAAAAAAAAAGGGGGGGGGGAGAGATTGATAACTGCTAAACCCCAAGTCTACATTGATAATGTCCTTGGCCAAAGTTATAAGTGGGTTCAGGGGGACGTAACCTTGCTTTAAGGCTGCTATAAGGTGCAATTTGAAGGGTTTTAAAGCCCATTTATTTATGTAAGTTCAAACATTGCTGCAAAAGTAATGTGAATCATACTTTTCAACCATATTTCTTGCTAAAAGCAGGGCAAAATGAGAGAAGTTGGATTTACTGTAGTGCCTACCACTCTGGTGATAAAAAGGCCCCACCACAGCGCTAACAAATTATGTCAGATGGTAACTGCAGGCAAGTAGGGGAATTATACATGTGAATATAGGAGTAAAGGAGCAGTGAAATACGTACTCATATTTCATAACCATTCAAAGCCTGTTTCTCCTTGCTAGTAGTTTACAGTAAGCTCAGCACTTACAGTGCCTTTGCAGTTTCCACTCAAATACTTAGTCACTGAAAAAGTCTCTTCATACACTTTTCATTCCTTAGTTTGTTTTAGGTGGAAAAGATAACAGATGCAGACCAGATTTTAAGTTGATATTTAACAAACCAACAATCCCAGTATTATCTATTAGTGAAAGAAATCCATCAGCTAGAAATAATTGGTGGTTTGTGATTTTACATTTAACCAGTCTCCTGCTTACAGACATCAAGGTCATTTGAACCTATTTTCATTATATTTCTGCTCATTCATGCCTGTCCATTATTTGTAATGAAAACAGTCTTTGACCTACCTCTGAAAACTGGTATTTATAAACTGATTCAATAATAAAATAAAAAAAAAAACATGGGAGCTTAAGGTACACAAGTTACTATGGTACAAACATGTTCCTACTAGTGGCTTGAATAACAAAATTGGCAAAAACAACTGATGACCCAACCTAGAAAATGATTCCATCTTTTGTCTTGGATCGATATTTTTGAGACGGTTATGATGAATGTGTAATACAAACAAATTTTATTGTACTTTTCTTACAAGTTGAAATGCCAATGTTGAAAATTCTATCTTAACATTTTTTACTGCTTTAATTTTGACATTGTATAAATTCATGCTGAAGAAGCATTACAAGAAAATATCTTCTTATATACAAGATATCTAGTCTAGCAGTTACCTTCATAGCAGGTGTCAAATATGCACCTCTTTTTGACATACATGCAAGCATAGTCAGAGTGGGTGCAGGAGCAATACATGTCTGCCGGGCGGGCTTTTTCTGGCTGCTACCCATCCAGAGAGTGACTAACATCCAGATTTCATCAAATATCCAGCTGCATTTTTTCTCAAATTCAGGCAAGATGGACCTCATTAGAATAACAAAATAATTTCACATTTTTCCATTTGTTTTTTTTTTTTTGAATCTGTATCTATGACAATGAATTATGTAGTGGTGTTATCAGTAAGAACGCTTCTACATTCCAATCTCAGATGTCTAAAAATTAGTGGATCTCTGACAATGACAATTTCAGAGCAAGCCTATTCACAGCTAATATGGTTCCTTTAAACTAGACCCAACAGTATGTAAAAAGATGTTAATATATTTGAATCAATGTTATTACTTAGACCCTCCTTTATGTGCAATACAACACAATATGATGCAACCCCACATAAACAAAATTGCGTTGAAAATATTTCAACTTTCACTACTTCTTGAAAAGTGATTTTTGTGTTACCAATCATCAGATAAGATTGTCATTTTCTCTGATCACATGGCTTAGACTATTGCTTAGACTAGTGATAAGAAAAAAATTGCCCATAGTGTGAAAGGCAGAGCAACATTTTCAGTTGCGGTGCCTGCTAGGCAGGCACCAGCAAATAATGTCACTGACACAAAAGTGGGATTCTGACCCACTGATTGATCTCCTCGGACGACGGTTGGTTTTATCTAAATATGGTGTAGTCCAAGTTGAGATGGTGGTTTTGTTTTTACCCTGCAAATTTTGGTGACCTCCTGACCTTTTAAGGGAATATTATGGTGGCATTTCTTCATTTAAAATATGTGGGCAGTCTATTTTAAGAACAGTTCTGCTATAAATGAGCTTTGATCCGAAATGTTGGATGTGTTTTCAAATAGCGCCATCATATTTCTACTGTATCTTAGAGTTATATATCCAGGGAGTTGCCGAGTAGTAGCTTTGTGATAAAACAAGATCAGTTTAGCCTAGTTTATTTTGCAGTTTGCTCTAGTATGGTATGTTGCTACAACTGTTTGGCGATATGTACTGTATGTACATTGGTAAAATCATTAGAAAATTAGCCTAGCTGTAGGCCTATCCCAACATGGCTAGCTAACGTCATGGCACCGCAACTTGTCTAGACACGTCTTGTTATCACATCTTACCATACTGCATGCACCTTGGAAAGGACCTCATCCCAGTTAAGCACTTATAATTATTCATTAACTTATTTTAGTACAGCTGTCAGTTAATATTTGAGTACATACATGATGAAGTAAATGATCACAGGATCATGTTTGTGTCAATAGGAATTTAAACAATTCAGAACCTTTTCTCAATTGATGTTTACTTTCCTTCCAACCATCTAAATGATCTTAATTGTTCATAAGACTCAAAAATGCTATTTTTAGAATAACTTTACTCTTTCAAAATCACACCAACTCACTGACTTATTGTTGTAGTAGGCCTAAAGTCATAAGGTTGCTTTCTCTGCCTCCCTTGTCCTCCCCCATGCCTTTCTTCCCCCTCCCTCTCCCAATGTTACTAATGATGTAATTCTTTTGTTTCCTCTACAAGTGAAAAATCTGGTCCTGCAGGATTTCAGATACTGATACTATTCAGGAAAATGTGGTTCTGTCACATCTCAAAATTTGGATCTGGTGCCGTCCCTACATTCATTTAAGTCCTGTTCTTTTCAAAATATGAATCTCAACAAATTTAACTGCTAAGGTGCAAATTATATAACTTCATATAACTGTCAATGTCCTATACTTGATGTACAGGATGGAACAGCTTGATTATATTTCTTTCATCACAAAAGGTCATTTACAATACTTCCCCTAAATCACTGGTTACCACAGAAACTGGAAAACCTGTGGGCCAACAATACTGACGTTTCTGCTATAGGCCTACACCATAAAACCCTTCATACGTACAGCACTGGATGACAGGCTACCTTAATAGGTAGATTTCACACGAGTGCCTCCACTAGTGAAGTATGTATACACTAAAAGCTACTTCTATCATGCTTTCGGCTATACTGTTTATGCTGTACATGTAGTAAGATACAGTTCACTGAGGAGCTGCTAGGTCCACTAGCAAGTCCCTGCATACATCTCTACTCATTTAAACCATGGGAGTAATGGGAGTACTACTCCTGGGTAGTACTTCCATGCATGAAATAAACCACACAACACCTACAGTAGGCTGGACAGCCATTTACACCATCTGTGAGACAGTGGGAGAGATGGTGCATTTAACACACGCTAAGATTCACTGTGACCTAATCTAAGGACACTGGAGCTCAGGAGCATGAGATCATAAATCACACCTTAGCAGGTGGGCTTTTTTGATGAAAACAGGCACAGGAAAGACTCCCAGGGGGCACCCTGTTTGGAGCCAATCAACCTTGAAACTACAAACACATTGCAGCTTGGAAAGGCACATGCTACAGTACAGAAGTCATGTCAGCCTACAGTACATCTGAGAGTTGCTAGAAAGATCTCTTTCATGAATGTGTACAACCAGATACTCCATTGAACAGAACACCATGGTATCATAAAGCTTAAAACTGTCCCTAAATGACCTGGCACAGGTTGGCCAACTACCCATGCCTCAGAGGTGTGAATGTGAAACAAGTGCAACTGGAAGAATTTATGTGCTAGAGCAGGAAATTTTTAAGGGTTTCAGCAAAAAATAAATTATTTTGAAGCGTAGAAGAGAAGCTTCCTTCAATTCTTATGGTAATTCCTGAGTAAGCAACTGAAGTTAACATTTGCTACCAACAGTGAACTTGAAGCAAGCAGTAGTGATTTCCTCTCCTCAAAGTGATGAATGTTGTCTGGAAAACCGAAGAGTTTTTACAATTCTGTACCCAATCACATTGGCTTTCACTGAATGAAGAAAATACCATGGGCAAAGTCTTGTTTAAGCCCAAGGGTACTTGTAGAACATAGGTCTACATGTATGCAGAGCCTGTGTTATGTAAAACTACTGTACAGCTGTACCATCTGAAAGTTCTCCTGAAATGCATTAAAAAATCTACTCCATTTGCATTCATGTTTGTTTCAAAATCATGACATACTGCACTTTCCCTATTGCTACACTGCAGCAAAGTGGTCACTACTAGACTGTTGAAATTTGTTCCCCACAGCAATTCATAAGCAAAACTTGTCTGGGCTTTCATCATGATCTCTACTGTATACACCCCTGAGCAGGTAACAAGCCTTCATTCCCCCCTATACGGTGCTACATACACCATCACAAACGCTAACATACTCCTACAATAGCCATCTTGAGCGTTGCACATCATTCCAATTCGGCATTGCTAGTGGTTACCATACAGTTCACTGAATCGCTGCCAGTGAATTAAGTATGCAGATGAAGAAGTATCTAACCAAACTTAAGGCCAGTGCTGGGGAAATAAAGCTCTACTAATGGTTAGTGGTTACAGGCGACACATCTCTGATGACAGCTTTTGTCTTTAGACTCATCAAACAAGTGGTGACTCAGTCTGAGCTTTCAAAGTCCAACATATCAATGAAAGAACAGAATTTTGATGTGTCCAGGCTTGAAAGCCAAAAGGAAGGAAAACATTATCAGAGGAAAATTACACTCCCAGTCAGCAGTGCTATGGGTGAATTTAAGCAGACATCATTGATCCATGTCAATTTTATTCTTTTTTGTCGATATAGGAATTGTCAGCAATGACTGTTAACTGTTGCTTTGCACTGTAGGTATTCAGGCAGCTTTGAAAAGTACTCAATTGCAAACTGCATACTGCAAATCACCATTCTCGATTTTAACCTGGTTGTAGAGTCCATCATGTGGGAAATTGAGTAACAATTTTGTAGGCATGTGTGAGAAAATCAAGAGGTAATTTCAATAAACACACATTTTTCAAACCACATCAATGAAAAATGGGACACAACTCCAGGGTATGGTATACAAAAAATTTAACTGTCAAAAATCATAAATGACCATAGTAAGTAGCACTTTCTACAGTCATTTATGATTCTACACAAAGAAGTGGAGATACTCACTTTTAACTCCACACTGCAATTTTGTCTGTGCAACACAACTGAAGCCCAAATTTAATCTCACAAAGGCCTACATGTGAGCTTACAGTATAATCCTGGACTTACACACCCACCCCACCCCCTCCCCCTTCTACCTAGTAATTAATTCCATGGAATAATACAGACACTTCTACTTTTGTTTTCAGACAAGAATGTATTGTACACACAAGATATGTTTGGAATCAATTATCATTGGAGGGAATTTGACAATTTGTAACAATATCAGTATGATTGCAAATGAAGAGCCCTCCCACTCACATTTAACAGATCTTGTTTATCAATATAAGCCCTTTTTCAGTTTGAAAGTTGTGTTTTGATAGTTGATATAAAATGTGTATTTTTTTATAGAACTGCAAAAAGGTTTTATAAATTTGATCACATGGTTGGTTAAGGAGTGTTTAACTGAAAAGATGCCTCTTTTGTGTTCAATTGTTAATAAATTCCTAGCTTGTGATATTTTGCCTACAGTAGCTCATGCAAACAAGTAGTTGTAATATCAATTCTAAAAAAGAATAAACTAGACTAAATGCCCTGAGTAACTACAGACCAGTGTCAAAGTTACTGTTTGTCTCTAAAGCTAGCCGCACACTACACGACTTTGCACATTGCAACTCAACTCGATCGTCGGATCTCCAAAAGTCGTGTTTTGTGCGTGAGTCTACGACTGCTTTTGGCAGTCTTAAGAACA
This sequence comes from Holothuria glaberrima, assembly GCA_009936505.3. Classification (NCBI taxonomy): domain Eukaryota; kingdom Metazoa; phylum Echinodermata; class Holothuroidea; order Aspidochirotida; family Holothuriidae; genus Holothuria; species Holothuria glaberrima. The sequence goes on from WURT03142823.1 coordinate 15,882, forward strand.
GTGTTAACAGTGTCGCAGTCGTAAACTCATGCACACTACACAACTAGATCCGATGATCGAGTTGAGTTGCTGTGTGCAAAGTCGTGTATTGTACAGCTAGCTTTAGGTTATTGAAAGAGCTGTTCCAAATCAAATTGCAGCTCAAATTAAAAATTGAAAATGTCTTGATCCCTTTCAATCTGCTTACTGTGCAGGTTTTAGTCTAGAAACAGCTCTTCTTCCTGTTTAAAATGATATTCTGTACCATTGACAATACGAAATGGGTGGGTACTTATGGTTTTTTAACTAGATTTATCTGCAGCTTTCAACACAGTTGACCATGCAAGTCTGCTCCATAAACTGGGATTTGATTTTGGTTTCTCCAGAGTTGCTTTGTGCTGGTTTACAGTAGATCCTTCCTTAGGCCGTGAGCCAACAGCGATTTTTCTGCTGTTTCCTGCAACAGGATCTGGCACAACACAATTCCTTCATAGCAGGGTGCCAAAACATGTATAGATCCAGGAATCATCGATCTACGTATGCAAAATTGGTATTTTGGTGAAAAAATTGGAAAAATGACGTAAATTTTTACATGATTTTCTTACGAAATTCAGCCAATCAGTGATGAGAATAGTGAGAGCAAAAGGCCTGTTGATGACTTTCGGCCAATCAGAGGGCTCGGTAATTAGGCCGTGGCAGCTCCCTCATCTTCGATATGGCAAGCTTAGTGCCCTCGGATACAGAACATCAGGAGTTGCCAGAATTTTGCTTTATGCACTTCGTTCCATCAACGAAAAGTAAATTTTTAACATTTACAGAGAACACTTGGGACAGATTTACCAAATTTGCCGTCAAATGGTTGAAGTACGAATCTAGAGAAAGAGAAGCAGCTGAAAAAACGTTGCAGAAAATAGGCTTAACCTAAGGCCATAACTTACCTAAATTACCCAATGCAAGCAATGTCAAACTTCAGTTAGGATACCACACTGAATGTTATAAGAGGTTTTGTGATGCACAGAAAATTACAAGAAAGGAAAAGGCCTTTGCCAAAGCTGTTAAGCACCGAGGTGAGCCACCCAGCCACGAATTACGATTTATGAATAATTCTAGCACTAACGTTAGGCCTAGAGGCTATAGTGGTCGTTTGCCAAGAGCTCACTATACGCAGTCCTTACAATGACCTACGCTAGGCCTATGAAAATACTGCGACTTTCTTCTTGCACTTGTAGCAAATTTTGGATGTAAAATCTCAATTTACTACCACGACTTTTCATCTCCAGATCATACGGTAGTACTGCAGTCGTTTTTGATCACTGAGATCCTTTGGAAAGGGCCGAAAACTTAAAATGAAGTCAGTAATTTTTTCGCGCTGTAATATTTACTGTGTGACTGAGGAACTTCGTTTACATCAGTAAGCTACTAACTTACATTATTACGTCAGTAGGGAATGTTTGCATAGGCAATGTAATATGTGTATGTATATAGTAGGAACTACAGTAATCAAATGTTTCAAGTGACATCACAATACTACGCACACAGCATTCTGATGTCAACAAATATTTCTAAGGCTACAGTAAATTTTACGAAGTGGCAAAGTTGATGATTTCATTTCAAATTTTCGGAACTTTTCAGAGGTTTAAAGTGATCAAAAACAACTGCAATATTAGTGTAAGATTTGGAAAGGAAATATTTTGGTAAATTAAGACTTTATAAGAATTTAAGAAGGTAATCAATATCGACAAGCAGTGCTGATCGAAGACCCCACTTTCAATGGGTCATTGTAAGAACCATGTACAGTATAGTGAGATATCGACAACTGGCTATATTACTATAGCCTAGGCCTACATGTTCCTTTTACTGACGAGTGAGGATGAGGGCCTAGGCCAAGGCCACAGGCATTTGTAAAGTAATGCTGGCCTACTGTACTAAAAATACAGTATCTTTAGTATAGTAGCTACAGTAGGCCGGCATTTCGTTAAAAAATACAGGTGGCCTAGGCTTGGTTGATAATTCAAGAATAGTCCTAGGCTAGGCCCTAGCCCAGCCAATATGCTACACACCGATTCGACGTGAGCAATGCCACGGTATGTAATGCACAGCATATATAACTCCAAGTTATAAAACAAAAAGCAGAGGTTCATAAGTTGAATGGCAAAAGATCACTTCAACCACACAGACTTTATATATGGTAAAGCTGCACAAGTTGTCGAATTATGCATGAAATGACACATGATGTACAACAGCACACAGATTTCTAACGTACTGGATTCAGGCGTGTGGATCGATGGTTTCTGATGCAGAAGGGCCTATACTACAACTCTAATATGTTTTTGAGTTGTGCCAGATTTTGTTGCACGAAATTCAATTTTTAGGCCGTATATTTCACTCTGGCCCATTGCCTACCTGGAAATTGATCACAATTATAAATCCAAGTGTCACACAATGTGTCTACTACTCATGATATGGTGGACCTCAAGGGTCAATTCTCAGTCCTGTTCTCTTTTCTCTGTATACCTGTACCTCTTCGTTTGGAAAGATCATTAGCTCATATGGTATCACCCACATATTGTATGCTAATGATGCCTGCCTTTACATTTCCTTTGATCCAACAGACCTCAAATCAGCCATATCTAAGATGGAGTCATGCATTCAGCAAGTCATGCTATGGATGTCCAATTACTAATGTTAGACCAATTCATTCCCACTATCAATTTCAGCTGTGGCTTCCAATGTCACATACAAAATCATTTTGCTGTGCCCAGTTTATGAAATTCCCTCCACCTAGAACTTAGGTCTTTTAAGGGGCTTATTGAGTTGGTTCACAAAATTCATAATTTTTTTCACACCTGTTGAGATTTACTCACATCTTGATGGTAAATGGTCAAACTAAGAGATTCTGCACATCTAACACCCAACAGAAATGGCAATGATAGGGTAAATAATGATTACAATCGTTTATCACAAATTCGTGACCAGACACTTTTTACCATGTGGTATTAATCACATGCAACCCCCGTCCACAAAACTATACAATTTCTCACATTTTCGGTGACTAAAGGAAGTGATACATGGGTAATGAGGCTAGTTAGAAACATTGTCATGCAATGATTCCCTTCAAACTTGTCACAAAATAACCGATATCAACTCAATGAGCCCCTTTAAGCCAGTATTCCATTTTCAATTTGAGCATAGTATTAAAACTTTTCTTTTCTCCCAGATAGATCTCTTAATTTTTGTATTTTTCAGCACTTGTAATGCGCATCATACAAGTCTTGTTGGAGTCTGTGCTATACAAGACTAGTTATTATAAATAGGTTAACAGCAAAGAGTTCTCCATGAGGTGCTCTATATACATCATAAATGTGTAAGCTTGTGACAGGATTTCAATCTTTTTTGTCCATGACTACAACTTTACGCTAAACTGTCAACAATTTTCTTTTTAAGTTAATTAACTCTTAAATATACTGTACCATTTATGCTTGTCCTCATGGATATTGTAGTTGAAGTTCTCTGGAATGATTTTACGCAAAAGTAGGTGCCCCCTGAAATGGAACACTTGTCACAGCTAGTTTATTTCCCAATGGAAATATAAACTGTGTTATTAGTCAATGTGCAATATCTAACAGATCTCCCTCCATAACAACTAAACACAAATCATGACTTGCATACATGAACAGCCAACATCAGTGTGAAGTGAACTGAGCTGATAAATCTGTTCATGGTCAGTGACCTTGTAACGTGACCAAAACCGAAAAGAGTATTAAAATCGTGAAGCCCCCAGCATTTAAATGTTTCTAACACCACGACTGGCAGCTGCTAACTTAATTCTGTACTGCAGAGTTGGCATCAAGGTAAATTTTTGAATAAAGGCCTTTTCTGATTGATTACAAATGGTACAGATTACGCACAATGCATCAATTTCAATTTCTGGCTACTGGCAGAAATGGTTGCATGCACAGTTTTTTTGGCTCAGGGATTTCAGACGATAACTGATAGAAAGCCCATTCTTTTATCTGATTGAAATACAGCTGCAATAACTGTACAAAAGGGGTTCCAATGCAACCAGGCTACAAGAAATAAATATTCCAAAAATATCTCCTGGAGGAAAGGGACATAGGCGTACAAGGCGGGGGGGCAGGGGGCCAGACTGCCCCCCAAAATTTCCTGAGGTCGAAAATTCGGGCAAAAAAATGACCAAAATTAGGGCACAGAACAGGTGAAATTTGGGCAGAGATGAAGAAAAAGTGAAAAGAGTGCCCAAATTTTTACTGAGTCCCCGAATTTTTGATCGAAATCCCCAAAAAAGTGCAAAATTTTTCATGTGCCTTCGTGCGCATGTAGTTATTGGCCAGTACCACCTCTATCAGACTTTGGTAAAGGCTCTGAAATGCACACTCCTAATCACTTCCATATCCAAATTTCATAAGATATGAGTAAACTTGCTAATGGTATATGAAGTCTAACAATTTACTGTTCATTTACTTCGAGCAGTGTGGTTCTGATTTACCCCATGGGCTGAGTAAAAAGTTCACTCAAACAAGCAAGATGAAAAGATTTTCTAAAAAAGAAGAAATTCTTGGAAATATATCCAACTCAAATTTAGTAATAAATGTAGCACCATTTTGCATCTACCCCACCTTACGTGAGCAAAAATTTTCCAAAGGGGAGGATGGCGATTCGCATATGGTGAAAATCCCCTCCCCCCGTCATTGGAGATAGATTCACGTCCTTGACTTTGGGCAACTTTTTTGAGATTCGGGCAAAAATTTTCTGCCCCCCTAAATTGGAAGTGTCCCGTACACCTATGGAAAGAGGGAATTCAACATGAGAAAAACAGAATTTATAAATGTCAAGGTGCTTTGAAGATTCACAGAATCACAAAGACAGCTAAAAATCATTACTTTCTGTTCAATTCCTTGAAACTAGTTATTATACAGTGTATAACAGTGATGAATCATGCTTTGTCTTACTAGGCTTATTTTTATACTGTGTTGACTGTGATCACTGATTACTACTATACAAGAGCAGTTATGGAAACTGTTGCACCTGTGATTTAAACATACAATATTACTGATATCAAGTCTGAAAGCCCAGATGTCCACTTAACATTTAATAGTATTTCACAGGGTCAAATGCATCACTTCATCACTGATCAAGGTCTTTGTACTATTTAGTGACTACACCCAAGGGAGAACTATGATACAGGTGTCTAAAAGCAGTCAATAAACTCAAAAAACTGTTATAACCTTATTTTCTCAAAGCTGCATACTCGGTATAGTTTTGAACAATATAGGCTTAAGTGATAGAGGACATCAAAATTTTATAAATTTTAATCACTGCTATATGGACACAAACTGAATTAATATATTCCAAAGGGACTTAAAAATCTCTAAATGTACAATAACTAGGATCTTTTTGCTTTGCAAATAAGTGTTAAATTGCTCGCCTTTCACCAAGGAATCACTGAAATTTATCTTTCCAATACATTTTTAAATTCCTAGTTCAGACTGCTTGAAGAGCTTTTCAATTACCAAAACTGGCCAAAGGTTGATTCCTTTCTGACAGGCTATTAAATGCCTGGCTTTATTCATTTAACTGCAGCTCATAAAATGACTTAACATAAAAAAGTTGGTAGCCAGCCTAACCAAAGCTGTAAATCACACACAAACATGTGTGATAAGTTTATAAGGTTAGTTCATGACTCACCAATTCTTAGTCAAGTTAGTGTTGCCTCCATTGTTGCTAAGAATTTTACCAACACACACTGTGCTATCACTAGCAACATTGCCGAACATGTGGTAATGAAAGGATACTGTTTGGGATTTTACTTGACTGTGGGGTAGACAAAGTGTATGTTTGTGACAGGGAGGGGAGAGCTGATGCTAAGAAGTGTGTAAAGTCACCTCTGATGACCCCAGATGGCAGTTGACCAAAAACAACAGGGTCCTTTCTCTTGATATGTGCAGATCTACATATTACATATGAAGAGTATCCATGCTTACTAGCTTGGGATATGGTATTTAATAAGGTTTTCAGTATTTGACCTCTGGTGAGCTCACATAGATTTTTGACCTCTACCAAAAACTTGTCAGAATATACTTTACATACACGGATACAGGACATACCTGCATACACACCATCTTGATGGCATAGGTTTTTCTTTTCATTGAAACCAAAAATAATTCTCTGAAATTCTTCCAGGTAACCAAACATGCAAAATTACACACACTATAGGCAAGTGGAGTAAAAAAAATGGTCCCATGGTTGACAACAATCATCATGTACAGCCCTGCTCTCTAACAACCATAAAACCCTGATTACAAACCCATATCCATTATGTCAAACTAGCTATGTAGAGATTACATCTTCATATTAAATTCTGTAACAATACTTGCAATATCCCTGACAAAAGTTTCTCAATATTCCTACTTGACACAACATTTTGTACAGTATTCATCCAAGTTATAAAAGAATGTGACAGAACACATGGTGTACTGTAGTCTACTCAGCATATCTTGCAATAACTATAAAACTTTGTTGCTCCAAAATCTGTACAGAAAGTCACATCAAACTCCCTGAACGACTGTAAACTCTGTGAAAGGCCAAGTTTAATTTACTTCTCAGCAGGCTGCAGTAGGTATCACTTACTACCAAACAACAACATACAACACAAGCTGCAGCAGTTCAGAGTGTAGCACACTCAGGCAGAGCTGTTACTTACAGTAGGTCCCTGCTTCCATACAGTACAAAGAATTGAACAGCTGGGGAGGTTTCCTAAATTACTCTTATTTCTAGTCTGAGACATACTGTAAAACATGTAATGTACAGTTTGTCATGTACTAAAAGGTAAAAGGATGCAGATGCAAACTTCCTTCAATATTAATATTTATAAACATGGATCTACAGTAGTTTGAAACAGCAAAGAAAATTTGAAGGAGTTAAACCAGTAATATTTGACATTCATGTCCATAGCATAAATTATTTGGAATGATCGTGTTTCTCTATTACAACATTGAAGAATGTATGTTAGTTTCTCTATTACAACATTGAAGGATGTATGTTACAGAGACTGTGACTTTTGACCTGGATAAGCACTGAAGCTTGAAAGCTGACAATGTCTAGCATTCATGAAATGTAACCAAGGAAAACAGCAACTTGTACAACATTTCAGATTTCATATGTGCACCAAAAATAAGGAGGTGAGAATCCGAGCTCATAGACTCCAAAAGGTAAGCTTTGTAGAGTCTGGCATATGCTTTACTGGTTTCTCAAATTCATGTTAAAGTGCTGAGCTATCCTTACATACATGTTGTGATGTTGTTTGAAGACATGGCTGTTTATATGTCATGTAACCATGGAAATACTCCCTCCGATGAAACTTTGATACTCTCTGGTAACACAATCACATAATGTACTGTAAACTACAGCACCACAATTTCAATTAACTACAAAAATATTGCCTTTTGGTTTAGCTAAACCCACTTTATTACAGTGTGGCCCTACCACCTTTCCTTCTAGTGCTCCTACTCTGGCCTAAAATATAACATCAATCAGACAGCCTTACTGTCATTGGAATACTTCAAGTCTATAGCAAAACAATGACAGCAGACAGAATTCTTGATACAAATAAGAAGAGAGGTCACTGGACACACTGCAAATGAAATACAGAACACTGGGAATAAATACAATTCTATATAGTTACAATGTGTACTAAGGCTACAAGTATTGTAAAAATTAAATTGTCTAGATGTCACAACTTGTAACCATGTTGCAAGCAATCATTGTCAGGTGGAACTGGCAATTACCTTAAACTTGATTAATCTGGTACATAAGAGTAGGAAGCTGTCTGGAAGTGGGGAGGGGGGGGGGAAGAAGTGTATGTTAGTGACCAATGTCCTGGGGGAAGAATCTTAGGGGAAGGGGTGTCTCCCTCCCCTTTGGAAAATTTTTGACTATTTACAGTGTCCTAGATGCAAAATGGTGCAAGTTTTGACAAACTTTGAAGTAATTTTGTCCCTTTGGAAATTTTTTGACTATTTAAAGTGCCCTAGATGCAAAATGGTGCAACGTTTGACAAACTTTGAAGTGATTTCATCATATCCAATGCCATATTTTGGCGGCATGTCATCAAAAGTGGGGGGAACAAGGCTTTTGCCCCCCACCATCGAGAATGAAGGGGCGGTCGCCCCCCCCCTTTTCCTACGCCTATGTGGTAGCTGCAACTACTTGTAACTGATAACAGATAATAGTGTTCATACTTAGCCTTACCTTTTTGTCAAAATCAGAGTTGTCTGAAGCTTTGTGGGTGAGTTACATTATGGCAATCCAAGACAAACCAAATGCAGTCTCTTCTCCCCCCCCCCCAGTAAGTCTCCTCCCCCCCCCCCATTACTGGTATGGTTATTCACAAGCAATTAGCAATTTCGCAGAAGGCAAATGAGGCCAATCATTGGAACAAGATGGCGGACAGGGGTGCGGTGTTAAAACCCCTCCAGGTACACTAGCACACAAATTAGATGTAGCAAGGGGTAAGTGGAAAAAGTTGGAAAGCTGGGAGGCTCCTTTCTGGGAAATTTGGGGGGGGAGTGGGGGATTTTGGTAATTGGAGAGAAATTTTGGCAATTGGAAGGTAATTTACCATATGAAAATACATACTGTATAGTGGACAATTTCCCTTCCTTCCCTGGAAATAACTTTTTTTCAGCCCTGAGTATATGTTTTGGAAATGCCTATTGTAACACATCACTCATGAATTGTTAGGGCACACTAGGTCATCTAGTATATCTTGCTGCTTAAGTAGTAGCTATTTGACAAATAGCAACTTCCTGCTGCTACTATTACTATGGTCAGTGTTTGAAATGGAGAATGTCTATATCTCATCGCTGGCTCTGACATGGACCAGAAGCTCAGGAAAGGGTACCAGCTTGATAAAATAGTATGAAACACCACAGGGGAGGGAGGTAGGAACAAAATAGATAATAACCATCATCACATAAAAGTAAGGGTGGTAGTTTTCCAGCTCACCTTGTATGGTAACTTTTTTTTAAATTTAAGGGGAAATTAATTACCTGGGAAGAAAGAAAATATTCACTGTTTTGTTGAACCATACTGAAAACAGACTTATGATGACAACAAAGTACTTCAAAAGGTACAACCAAAAGTGCACTCACGTTTTATTTTACACACCTTTAAACTTACACAACTTTCATAGCCACTGGTGCAACCTGCAAACAGTTTTTAGCAATAGAACGATCATCAAATTCAACCAATGTACCATCTACACTTCAGGTTTTACAATTTTATGGGAAATTTACACATAAATATGAATCAATGATATGCATTAGCTTCAAGCAAGACATTATTAACAAATGCTATCCATGGTTGTTCGTCAATGAATCTGGAAACTTATGCATTAATGCCAACTGCACTTAACACAGTTCACAGCTCAGTAAATTAGGTCAAGGAGATAATTTTGTGATGCAAGTATGAATTTGAATGCCATAAGATCTAGGTTTATGGACTTGAATAATTTATCCCACCATTTTATTGTATAAGACATTTTTACACTGAAAAGTTGGTATAGCATACTGTACAATTAAGACACAAAAGCACAGGTAAAAACCATCTGTTTACGTCCCTTATCTACAAAGGATGATTTGAATATATATCTTCAAAAATGTTAAAACCTTTTTCTTTCTTGGGTATATACTGTAGGAGCTAGCCTGTAGGTACAGTGGTATTGCTGTTTATCCCCAGATCTTTAGGATAGTGCATGCACAGTCAAAATTGTGAAAAGGCTTATTGATATCATAACATGCATGCTGTACACAGCTCAGCTCAAAGGCATAGTGCACAATGTGCTTTATATCACATTACTTTTCATTACAATTTTCTTACAAAAATTGCCAGGAATAAATTCAGAAGAAGAAGAAAAATCTTAAAAACAAACCAAAGAGCTGGTTTGACCAACTTTACTGTCCTTTCCACTTCATAGGCCAGAGCGACCTGTTTTACCATATGCAGCACTGATGATATGTCAACCATGTTACTCTGAAGCAATATCCTCACTAAGAAGAATATAAAATTTCTCAATGCCAACCGCAAGATCTAAGGCACAAGGTAAAGGCTATGTAAAGAGTAATTTGCAAGACGGCTTTTAAAACACGAACAACTGATGTGTTTCTATTTTGTCCTTGATCGCTAAATTTTATGCCTTATGACTCACTCTAGCCATGGCAGGGCTTTCAGCTTGAAGTTAAAGCTTAATGCTCTCTTGAAAATCTCAAGCCCTTTTCACTTGTTGGTTTTCAAAAAGAGAGGTGAGAGAGACCTGAGCCATCACCAAATTTGATTACAGCAATGAAGCTGGCAGAAAGTCCTCTGAAACTCGCTGCAACCATCACCTGTACAAACCACGCACAACACGAACATATTTTAAAAACAATTTGGGACATAACTGAATATTTATTAGATTAAGATGTTTGGAGAAAAAGCAATGCAGAGTAAGTATTATTTCATGTTGACAGAAGATTGCTGTTTCTGACTTGAAATGCTTGGTAATAATTATTTGATACATTTATACATAAGAAAAAGTTAAGACCTCAATTTTTCTTTCCTTTAAAAATTCTAAGTCACAAATTGTGGTACTGCTATAAAGGTTTGTTTTAAATACACTGCCTCTTTCTAACTTAAAACTATTTTGTTTATGACAGTACTAATACAGTAGTATCCTGGATATCCATTTTAACATGTGACCAAGAGGGTGGTCAATATCTACACACTGGTAAATTTACTGCACTCTATATTCTATATCTGTCTGCTTCTTCCAATTCCAATCAATTGTATGATAATAAAGACTTTGTATTTAAAATTGAAGATATGAAGTAATTTATACAACAGTTACATGCATTCAATATTAAAGATCTATCTTCATCTTCTAATACAATGTGAAATCAATTTTCACATTACTTTAAATAACTTAAGATACATATATGATACAAGGTGCAGATCCAGGGCAAATGGGGGCAGTTGCCCCCCTTCATGACCAATCTGGCGCCCCTAAAAACAAGAAATATGCGCTCCCATGTCCTAAGAAATTAAGTAAAACTACCGCTTGCTTGTTTCCACTATTGTTATACTGATCTCACATTTCCTTGTCAGATTTACATCAAGCAACAACATTGTCATTTGTGTTACTCTGTGTGCAAGTACGTAAAGTCCAGGTGTAGGATTTGTACAGTGCCAGGGTTTGTGTTTTATGCCGAAATGGGTGTTTTTTACGCCGCCAGAAATTTTAATTACGACCAAAAATACAATTCAGTCGTAAATATAAATTTCAACTTGCCCATCTTTACGACAGAAAATTCCAACTCACTAAACACTCACCTACTGAATTATAAGATTGTTCACACTACGCATTCCACTAGTTTACTGTAACGATCAAAAAGAACACCTCCAAATAATGGTCTATCCCAATGTCTTGCAACTTTTGACAAGTGACAACGAACGTTCCGGATCGCAGCACTGCCATACGTACGGTACTGTATGTGCACTGCATGGAAGTACATTTGTCATTGTTTTATCAAATATACATTGCTAACGTTAGGTAAAGCTACATCTGTTGCTGGATCGTACATGGAATATATTGGATATTTTCGGCTAAATTTCTCTTTGAGGGAAGTTCAAATATTTTTTATTATCCAAGGATCGTTTCTCATAATAAAAACAGGTTGATATTAAATTATTTCCTTTACACTCGAATTTATCGATAAGTTGCGCTAACGTATAGGCTATAGCCTAGAGGCTAGGCCTACGCTAACGTTGCCGTTTACGGCTTATCGTGGTAGGCACTGTATATTCAATCATTTACGCCAGAAATTTTAAAAATTACGAAGCAAAATTTTGAATGGTCGTAAAAAAGAAAATACTATCACGAAAAATTACGAGGACTTTTTCAGAGAAACGCAAACCCTGTACAGCGCCCCTGAAATGTCGTGCTGAAAACCACAGCATATACATATTTTAGCATAGCCGAATGATCTCAGTTACTTCTGGTCAGTGGTATATATCATGATGACAAACTTCTGTGCACACACTACCTGACTACCTGGCCCCATAGACTAGAGCTGTTTATTATATGAACCCATGCCCACCATACGTGTATACATACAACCTGTAACAAATGTCACTACACTAACACAACACTGTTTCTCACATATGTTCAGCTAGCTTCCATATCGTTTACCACAAACAAGCCAATCGAGATGAAAAAGCTAGACCAGCCTAGTTTGACATTCTAGTTAGGCAGTGCCATACTGTGGGAAAAAATCACCTGCTAGATTCTCATGACGTAAAAGGTGGGCCTATTTTTTTACAATTGGGATTGGAATACATACATTCAGGGGCAGCACCACGGGGGGCAGGGAGGATGACCGCCCCTTTCATTTGCAAGAAAAAGGAAAGAGGAACAAAAGAAGGGGGAAAAAAGAAAAGGAAAAAATGAAAGAAAAGGAAAAAATGAAAGAAAAGAAAAGGAGGAAGCAAAAGAGAAAGAAGGAGAGAAGAGGAGGGGTGGGCTAGGCCTACATCTGATCCATATAATTAATCCAGAGCTTGTAGGAGGCTCTATTCCGGTGTTTGCAGCCTTTAGATACCCTTTTATAATGCACAAATGCAGGAAGGAAAAATTTTCGTAATGCTTCAAGAATGTTTCTGTGGACTCCACACACATATTGTTGTGTAAAAGCTTTCACCAAATAGAAGGCATACAGTATCAAAAAGGAGGGCTTCAGGAGGTTTGTTGACAACATACCTTTCTCTTAGACAACAAAGGTTTTCCTCCTCTTTCACCCAACCAAAAGTTAGAATTCACTAAATTTGAAACATTTTCCAGCCATATATTAGTTCCAAAAATATCTCAAAGACAGTACAATTTTGCATCTAAGCAACCTTTAATTAACAAAAATTTCTCAATGGGGCGGGGTGCCTTCCCCCAGAACAGCGATCACTCTCCCCATACTTTTCCACCTATTAAAGGCATTGCCCAGTGGCATTTTACAAGGGTTTCATGTGAAAGAGAAAAATTTTCCAATTTGTGCCCTCCAAACCCCGTAGCAATACTCTTTTCCTAGCTCGAGATATC
>WURT03142824.1:0-11180 GCA_009936505.3 Holothuria glaberrima
GCTCCGCACTGGAGGGATTGTCTCTGGGATGATTTACCGTTGATCAGGGGTAATATTTGTGAAGCGCTTTGAGACTTTTCGTTAGTGTAAAGCGCTATATAAGAACAAATTATTAATATTAGTATACACCTCAACAAGAAAAAGGCTATCATTACGCAACATTCTCCTTAGGAACAATATCTTACAATAACCTGGTTTCAATGCTTTTGCTAGTTGTTCTTTAAACCTTTTTTCTCAACACTGTGTTACCTCGAATTAACTTTTTACGGAGTCGACGATCGAGCAATAGTACAGGTTATAGTATTTACAAGTTATAAATATTTACAATGCCCTTGGGACTGAAATATATCGTCTAGACATGAACTAAAACCATTTAGTCTCTATTTCCATATGGAATCCTAGATTTACTAACTTGTGGCACCCAAGTTGTAAAGATCATGATGGGAAGAAGAGGAATATTCAACACTGCCCGGGCTCGATCCTCCCTCAGTATATGGACATGCATATATGGTAAGCCATTACTATAGTGATGAAAAAGAAATTTGTTGTCATATCATTGATACATAGACAGACCCTATTCCCCTGATCGGCGTATATAAGAAAAAATGTGATAAATGGGTGTTTTGAGAGGATGTTTAATTCCAGAAATTGAAAAGGCAGTACATTACTTCTTTATGAATTTAGAAACATGGACTGGCCTCATGGTGCATTTGAATGGTAGGTTATTAGCTAATCGGAAAGTGATTGGTAGACTCGTCGGTCAATTGATGATTGGATGGGAATTGTCCAGATTTCTTGGTTGTGATTGAATTCGTACAGGGCATACATACGTTGACGTCGAATTGATCATGTCATACTTGATTCGGTGTCAGACCTGAAAAGTTTCCTCAAACTGTTCTTTTTATTTTTCGGTCTCTCAACATCACTTAATTAAGAGTGAATTACTTTTTTATTTCACACTCCATTATTTTCTACATAACAGCTTTTACTAGTTAAACTACCATAGCTTTCACATGTCAGTGTCGTGGCCTACCCTGTAAGCTGTCCTAATGAGTAAACCTTCGTAGGGACTAAAAGAGGGAGAGCCCGAAAAAAATTAGGCTCACAAATTACCATGAGGATCTTTTGCAAATATGTCTCAGTGAAGTTTAGTACACACATGCAAAGAAGCAAATAATGAATAGGCCTGCATGTGCATGGATCTGAACGTCACACGTGTCATCATCCGAGGTTGTAGGATACTTACGTCACATCTATTTTCACTTATGTTTGAAATAGATGAGTAGATTGCAGAGGAGATGAGAAAACAAGAGCATGTATAACTTGGACTAGGAATAAACTCAAGCTATTTATAACGTTTGTGTAAGCCTTGTGCTTTGTCTACTAAAAATTACATTTCAATGATTCAGTTTATCAGTAGTAGTTCGCCACAATTACGGTAGGTAACAATTCAACTTGATTTTCAACTACTCAGATTTTCTGATTCATGCTATCAATGAAACCAAAACTTTCCCACCGAGAAACAAATTTGCGTGACAAATTGGAGGAACTCTTGTGAAGTTTTTACCGTTCAGAAGTGAGGAGATGTAACTAAACCTTAGTTCACGCTGTCACTTAATATACTCATGCAGGAGTTAGAAAAAACGTCTCTTTACCTTTTCAAAAAATGAAAACGACATCATCCTTATTTTAGTTATCACTATATGGATTAAACCGTAATTATAAACCTGTCAAATGTACAAGAGTCTCCAGAGACGAGAAGGTGAAAAATTGACGGGGAGTTTGAACTAAAACCAGCGGTAAACCTGGCAATACAGATGACTAGACAAAACAAAAGTTGATCTCATGGGGTGCACGGACCTCTATAGTTAGGATGATGGTTAGGCTAAAGTTCAAATCTTCTGATTAAATGCATGGTTTGAAATACCAGGTGGTCTTTGTTTTTGTAAATTAGCCGAAGATTCAAAAGAATAATCGAAATATTTCCCAGAGCGTTGACTTACAGATACTTTTTCCAGTTCAGTGAGATTTTTGCCCTTGTAGGTGAAGATTTAGTGTAATTTAGGGAAATGAATTGTCCGAATCCGTTGTGGATGGGCTAGCTCAAAACAAAGGGGATGGGACACGAGGGACAGGTTGGACTAGCGTCATTGAGAAGGCAAGGTTTATCGACATGCCTTTCACAGTCACTTAAAGTAAAGATATCTCATTGAAAACACTTGTGTATTAACCTTCATTACCGTTTCTTTATTTTAAGTAATTATGTCGCACAAGAGTTCACATGTATACCATGAAGACGTAAGTAGCCTACAGTAGACACCTATAAATTAAAAGTATTGTAGAAGCAGGAGAGGTAATCGCCTGTGCCTTTAGTTATAGTCAAAACATCAAATTGTTTGTCACTTACATTAAAAGAATAGGCAAAGTAAAACAACGAAAGTTTTCTCACGCAGTAAAGGGCTTATTTTTATGAACAATTAGATCAAGCATCGAATAAAGGTATACTTTGATCTCACGGATGTCAAACCTATGTGTACATGCCAGTGAAAGGCAAAAATAGCCTAACGGAAATATCTCATAGAAATCTAACCTGCTTACGCTGCAAACATTGGATTAATACAAAGTAGCCGGTTATGTTTGCCCCTTTTGCAAGTCGATCATTCTTGACTAAGCCTTCTCGTTAAAATGTCACATTTGATGGGTAACGTACTATTTCATCGTAGAGTGCATAGAAGCCCTGCACCTTCTTTCCGTTTGACCAACGGTAACCTATGTCCTAAGCGAGATGCGACTCTGTAACGGTTTAATATGAAATTAAAGTAGTAAGTGCAGACACCTTTGATCAGTAACACAATGAACCTGCATATGTTTCAAAATTTCACCTGTTCCTGCAGATCCGTACAATGAACCTAAACACGGACGGAAGAAAAGGGTTATCAAACTACTGTAGTGGTTATTTTCGGGTCTTTTTTTACTCCACTGCCTTTAAGTGGGAAGACCTTTCAAACATATCCACTGCCGAACTTTTCCGGGTTAATTGCCTCTCATAACCTGCTCATTAACAACTTTTTGTTCGCCACACGATCCGACAGTCATTTACTCGAATAGTTCCAAAGAACCTGCTTGCTTCTTAAATTCTTTACACAACTTGCTCGGGCAC
Source organism: Holothuria glaberrima (assembly GCA_009936505.3). Taxonomy (NCBI): domain Eukaryota; kingdom Metazoa; phylum Echinodermata; class Holothuroidea; order Aspidochirotida; family Holothuriidae; genus Holothuria; species Holothuria glaberrima. The sequence continues at coordinate 3,161 of WURT03142824.1, forward strand.
CTGATCTGTATGCTTTTGTGTGGCAATTTAACCCCCGCTTAGATTGACGTACGCCCACATGACAAAGATTTGACCTAAAAAAAAGTGACACACTTTCTCGGGAACTATTCTGTGTACTCTTACCCCCATCCCGCTGTTCAAGGCTTTGACACAATATAAGGGATTCCATTATCTTTTTCAAACAGAGAACGACAATTGAATTTTCTATCGTAAGGATGCAAATATCTGATTTTCAGAATTTGGCGAGGTAGAATAAAAAAGATTGACCTGCAAAAAGTACTTGAAGTGGGTGAAAACACTGAGAACTACTACTCTGTTACTGATATCGATGCTCTTCTAGAGTAACGACAATACACTCAAAAGTGCAGTATTAAATTATAAATTTTATGTTAAGTCAAGGGGCATGAATCACATGGTCTCCAAGCTAATAACAGTATTGTCATAAAACTGAGAAACTCATAAAAGAGAGGCTTTAATATAAAGAAAAAAATCGGTTTAGAAACTGCCTGAGCGTGGAAAAAAACTTTGCTATGTGTCCCATGAAAATAGCTTGAACTAAGTTTCATCTGTTCATAGTCTTTGATCATTTTGACATAACGTACCGGTAACACTTGAGTACTCATATCGTCTTGTCTTGTGTAAGTTCCAGGGTCTTAGCTTGAAAAATGTTACTTATCATGCATGATGGCTGCGTAAGTCTATATGAAATTGCCAGAAATTTATGTAACTTATGATCAATTCAAACAAATTGTTTTCATTTCTTCATTGACAACTGCATTTAAGAAAAGCTCTCCTGAACAAGGACAAAAAAATTGCAAAAGGACGTATTCGGGGAATTTCGGTGTATAACCCCAAGGAAAAGAGAATCTCACTCCCCTCTCACTAAAGCATTAAAAACGAATTTCTGAAGAGTGCTGAAGAGATGTCATTACAGAGTTGTTTTTACTCCCCAACAATGTAGGTCAAGTGTAGATTAAGTGAGGATCAAGCACATTTATAATGGATCTTTACATCCTGAACAGCATCATAATGCAAATCAACCAAACGAGATTTACATAGCATGTGAAGAGATAATATCATCAGCCGTACTTGAAGATTATTGATAATATCGGGCTTGTATATTAATCTCGGTGCAGTTTGAAGTGCATAGGCGATCGAAACTGGACATAATTGTCTTGACTAGGACCATAGCCCTACTAAAAGACATTTCACAAGACTTTTGCAGGTATCTGCCCTGAAAACTGGCAAACAATCGGGGCATGATTTTCACCCATAGAATATAATGCAAGTGACGTAAAATCTACATAGTTTGCCCTGAAGTACAAAGTTTTTGTCAGAAACTTTTGCCCCCATAGTTTACGTTCCATGTACCTACAGGAGTAGGACCGCAACCGTGATAACCACGGTAAAAATAGACACACGATACTTTTGGATGGACAAATTGATCAGAAGCAGGGCGTCTTTCACATGCCACTGTTTAATGTTCCTTTCCAGGAAACGTTAGTTCTACAATGAAACTAGGCCTACCTGTATCCCGCACTGGATCCATGACCATCTATTAGGCAATATCTCGTAAAATGCAAGAGTGCCTAGTTATTGACCTCATATAAACACGGTAAATCAATAATGTTCACTGGCATTTGAGAAAAGATGAGCCATCAGCATGCAAATTGTGTTCTCCTTGACAGACACCACATACTACACTGCAGTACCAAACATATCTGTTTTCTACAATGACTTCTGCTGGAGCACTTGATATCTGCCGGAAAAGAGGTGAAATCTATCGCTAATGACATCAAGATAGGTTAAGTTTGTTGGAGACAATCCTCGCTCTTTATGGCAAGGCTGTCTGAGGGTTTCCTGTGTCCCCTTGGGGGATGTTACCGGTACTCCATTTAGGAGTAGTATTAGGTTTTCGGGTGCAGAGGGAAATAACCAACAAGACTGTTCCTAAATGCAAAGTTGGTAAAAGTTGAATGGTGAGTTGTGATGAGCCACGGAGAAAAGTTTTTATACATTATTTCAGGAAATAAATATTGATTTGCTTCTTACCCAGTATCTCCGTCAAACCTTCAAAGGATGGAATGATATTCTTGAGCAAGTTTCTGTCATGCATAACACGTGACATATGGTCCATGAAGGCTTGGAATCGTGGGTACTGCGAATAAGGCACTCCTAAGAAAGAAGCAAATAAAGCGTAGCTTAATTAAATCGAGCAACACCCGAATCCAAAGTAACTTATATAGCAGTGTAAAAAACACCACTAAAGTCGGCGTATTACACACCTAAAGGAAATCCTCCTGCCAGGCACCCCTTTCACTACGCTTTTGGAGTAAAGTAACTACCAAAATAGATACAATATTTGAAATTAATTAAGCAAAGCACTTACACCAATTAATTCAGCAAGTCAGGTCCGTACCCAGAAAAGGTACTGAAGGGGCCGAGATAGCTTCCTGGAGGCAAAACCTTTTTTTCGGGGCGAGAAGTGTTTCATTTTTTGGTTTGACCTTGCAGTTTATAAGATATGAGCTTCCCATGGAGAATTTAAAAGTTTGTTAATTTCACATACCCTTCATACATTTTACATAAAGATAACATGAGGTTACGGAGGAGAAAATCGGTTGTAAAATTTAAAGAAAAAGATAAACTTTTTTAATATGAGGTTTTGATGTCACATGGGCTTCGTGCAAGTTAACTTTGGGTTGAAATTGTGACAACTTCATCTCCTGATATTCTTGTGCACCACTGGCACACATCAGATTTCGATGCAAATTTTGCCAGAATGTTTTTATTAAGTACCCCCCCCCCCAACATAACAAAACTCCATTTAGGCCTCAATCTTGTGAAACGGCCGCGCAATTTGAAAGACTTGCGACGGCCCTGAGAGTCTGTGACAGTGTGTCTTGTACTGTGCATGGTAGCTACTTCAATAACCCTTGGAATGAAGCTCTCTCCTAATCAGATTCGATAAACTGCTTCAAGCACTTCCACTTGAATGTATTGTAATATGTGAACAGTTGGTTAACTTTGGATCCCATACAAACAATAGTCCATTGCCCTTTCAATAACATTCCTCTTTCTACCAGTGTTATTACATATAACACTATCGTCTAATAATGAGCACAGTGAACAGTGATTATAATATTCAGCGATATATACTGTATACGTCTACAAAATAGTCTTTGGGTCTTGCCAGAAAATTCAAAACTTGGAGAAGCAAAGACTGGTGAACTCCTTTAAATCGTCCTGGTTTCAAAATTTCCAAGGTCAAATTAACCATCCTTGAGAGTCCAGCCCGTGTAACTCATCCCCGTTCCGCCAGTCAGAAAAAAAATGGATAGGACTTCCCACCTACAAATTCTTTAAAATGCGTTTTCATTGGTAACTAAAATCTTCCCGCCCGCTGAGCGACAAACCAGCGAGCAGCGGGATGAACCCCCTAACTTAAAAGACCCATACCAGAATCAACACAGTCTGACAGTGGTAGATATTCTATACTTTGATCATCTTTCTTTTGTTTCTGCTGAAATGCGACAAATTTTCATTGGATGCGAGAATCGAACTGATGGATTTTTTGCCGTGATATTTTTGGGACACATTGACGGAGAACATTTCCTCAAACGCGCGACTGCAGTATTTTCAGTCGTTTCACGTTTTGATAATTCTGAATTTCAGGGAAGACCAGAACTAAGTCGTCATAAATATTTACGATTAACATTACAAATGTGTAATCTAAATCGTTTTTACAGTGAACTACTTCTGCTTAAAGGGAGAAGGCAGTCCCCCAAGTTTATTTTCAAAAACTTGCTAAATCTTACAGATCACTTATTTCTCTCACACATATTCTCTCATTTTCTCTCTCATATTGTTCCTGTGTAAAATCATTGAATATTGAGGGTAAGCCAATGAAATGGGTTATTCTGCATAAATTTAAGAAATAAGTAACAAAAATATTGTCACATGATTGATAGGAGCTATTCCTGAACTAGTGTACCGGGGTACACTACTTCAAATTGGGGGACTGCATTTTCCCTTTAAGTCATGACTCATGAGATACTTTTTATGTAGATAACATTTTGCAGCACAGTAATCGTCGATAATCCCTACACACGTAGTTTATCATATGGAAAGTGATTTTAAAGCCCCATTGCTCAGTGAATCCTTGCAGAAGGGAAATTCTTTAGCATTCTTTATGCAGAATTTTACAAGAGGGGGCACTGAGTGTCGAAGGCAAAAGTGAGCCTCAAAGAGGCGATAGGGGAGAGGGTTTTGGAGGGTGTCCCTCATCATGACGTGGGGAATTTTTGAAAACTTCGCATGAAATTCTGCAATTTGGATACTCTTACAACGAAAATTACAAAAATTAAAATATCTGTAATTGGATCCCATTCAGAAACAGAACCAGAAAATTTTCATTTAAATTCTAAGAGACGCCGTCAGGATTTGATAGTTAGAGGGCACCAAAGAAAATGGTGTCGTTATCCCACCCAGATGATCCCAGAAAGTCGGTGAAAGTATGCAGATGCGTATCTACGATACTTTGCACCCGGTGTGGACCCTTCTTTTGTCACCAAGTGCGGATGTGCCGTCTCTAGGGAGGATTGTAACTGGTAATGGACCATTTTAAGAAATTTTTGTTCGTCAAAGGTAGCTTGGAAATAAAATGGTGCTAGTTTTGGCAAAGTTTCAAACTGATCATTGAAAAATTCTCATACTTTAGTGACTTGTTCTTATTGGCTGGCCGGGGGAAGGGGTGCAAGGAAAGGACGTGGCGTCCCAGTAGAGGAGTGAAACTTCTTCCCTTGACCTGTTGACAAATTTTGATTATATAAGATGACAGATGCTAAATGGCGCTATCTTTGGCAAAGCTTTAAACTGAAATCATGTTAAGAAATTAGCATTATTTAGTGTCTATTACTTAACGACGTTTTCATAGTTTCACCTACAGTGACCTCAGGTAACGTTTGACCTCCAGAAAAAACCATAGTGTTCTTTCTCTTAAAATGACAAATCTATGAACTAAGTATGAAAAGTATCCATTATGCCTGTCTTGAAATATCGTGTTTTTCAGGGTTTTGGTTTTTGAGCTTTGGTGACCTAACGTGACCCCTGACCTAACTGAAAGCAAAATGGTTCTTCTCCTCGATAGAATTTTTTGTACTAAATATGAAAGTGTTCATCATTGCTATCTTGAGATAGTGTAAATACATGCAAGTTTTAAGAATTCCGTATTTTCAACTCCAACTCTGGTGACCCTAGATTCTATTTGACCTCTACCAAAAACAATAGGCTTCATTTCCCGACTACAACGCATGCACATGCCAAGTATGAAAAGTATCCATAATTCTTACCTACAGATACTGTGTTTAAAAGGTTTTCAGTTCATGGCCCCTGGTGTTCTCACATGACCTTTGACTTCCAACAAAACAGTAGGGCTATTCCTCTTAATATGGTTAATCCATATGCCAGGTATGAGAAGTATCCATCATTGCTTTCTTGAGATATCGTAGAGTTTAAAGGGGTTCGAACCAGGGCAACCGAGGACTTTCACTTACATCATCTGATCACATACGAGAAGAATGTTTTTAATTATGATATGTTGCATATATGTTGTATTTGAAAGCTGCTTTAATTAATGATATTGTAACAGCATCCTTCACGCGAGTCCATCATTAGGTAATTAAAAGTGGGGTTACGAATAAATTTACTAGAGTTGTGGATGTGATAAGATAAATGTTGTTTTCTGTATTTTTTCCTTAGATTGGTACAAAAATTCAGCCCTCTGTTTTCATTGGCCAGGTAATGACACCATTTGTAGGTAAGGCCCATTGTCTATTCTTGAGATATCGTGCGTAAGAGCAGTTTTCAAGGCTTAGAAAGTTTCACATCTGTTGACCTAATATGAACTTGGTCACAGTGGCGCACCCAGGATTTTGGACTAGGGGCTGATAATTGTGGGAAGACTATCTTAGCAGAACGCCACCATCAGTTGGAGTGGAGGGTACCAGAAACATTTTGGGTAAAATTCCCCCAGATCGCCGGAAATCACCCTTCCCAGGCTCCGCAAGTAAGTTCCTGGAAATGGCATTGTCAGTATTTTCTTGGATGGAAAACCCTTCTCATAAACATTATTGGCAGATTGTCAATGTCAATCATTATTACCGTCGCTGCGCTATTGCTGTAAGAGTTGTCAGACACCTGTATAATTTACAGTCTTACGGTCAAATTTGGTAGTGAGAGTTTAATTACGAGAAATGTTTTCCCGCGGAGTACATGGGCAATATATTAACTAAAAATAGGCATTTGGAGATGTTTTACAAGTTTTACGCTATACAAAATAAAACTTGTACATTTTCTGATTGTTAGTTTGTGTTACGTTCTAGAAGAGAGCAATTCGCCCTCCCTTTACCTCTGTTGAAAACTACAGCTTAAATAATTTCCATCTAATAAAAAAACACTGATGACCCCTCAAGCCCCTTGAGTCCCCCCTCCCCTTGGGAGCGCCACTGACCTTGGAGCTCCACCAAAACCAGTATGGATTTCTCTCTTAATTTAACAAATCTATGTTCCAAGTCTGAAAAGATATGCATCATTCCTATCTTGAAATAACGTATCTACAAAATTTTTGGTGTTTGACCTCTGATGACCTCAAACGACTTCTAACCTCCATCATCACAAAATAGGAATTTTTTTTTTTTGCAATATTAAAAATTCACATACCCAGGATGAAAAGTAACCGTTATAGTTATCTTGAGATAACGTGTTTACAAGCGTTTACGAGTCTTTCGTACTTCTGTACTTAAGATGGCACTCAATCTTCAGCAAAACCAATGTGGTTCTTTCTTGTGATACGACAAATCTACATATACTAAGTCTGAAAAATGTCTATCTTTCTTATCTTGAAATATCTTGTTCACAAGAATTTCGGTCGGCTTCCGGTGATCTCTGACCCCCTTAAAACCAGTATGACCTTTTTCTCTCAATATGGTAAATATGTATGCCAAGTGTGCAAGTGTCCATCATTCCTAACTTGAGATAACATGTTTATAAGCGATTTCCTCGGTTTCCGTAGTTTCACCTCCCGCGATTTCAGATAACCTTTGCCCTCTACCGAAAACGATAGGGTTCATTTAATGACCATTACGTAACGTAACGAAACGTATTCGCGCTTTCTACCTTGAAATATCGCGTTTACAAGGTTTCATAGGTCATTTGAACTCTAAAAAAAAAATAGCATTCTTCCTCTAAATTTGATAAATCAATATATCAAATATCATTGCCATCTTCAGATATCGCGTTAAACTGAGCTTCATATATAATAATACACAATAAAAAAGAACGGTATTTTGTGATGTTGCACAAGACTCCGTTAGTCTAAACTTTCACTTTTCCTACATGAAAAATGTTCTGTAATCCTTTGAGTGCCTTTTAGCGACTGCATAAGGCACAAACCTCATTTTATGCCAATCGATACTCTTTCAACAGTGGGGGATTCCTCCACGTTACCGGCGAACATTCCAGAACGGCACTTATCCAAATGAAAACGCGAAAAATGAGTCACCCTGGTGTTTCTGCTCTGTTGGAAGTCACTGTTTTATCAGATCGTTCAGACTAAGTCGAGACAGTTTTACAGTAACATATTTACATGCAAATTACCTCGTGTGCATTGCGTGCATAGAAAGGTTCTTTACGCGAGTAGTGTTACAATTTTCCATGCATGCATACTCGTTAACCTACAAAGAGGTGGACAGCTTCCACATCATTGAACAATACCATCGCTTTTTTCTATTTTTTCTGATACTATTCCATTTTTAAGTAATTCAGTTTGAACATTGACAACAAGTTAAGAGCCATCAGTAGTGCTGTTGTCATGTGTCTTTGTGTCCTCCACTTATGCCGATTATCAGAGGCGGATACAGAGGGGGTCCAAGGGGTCCGGACCCCCCTTTTCCCCGAAAAACGACGTGCAAAGGGGTCCGGACCCCCCTTTTTTCAGGAGTAAAAAATATTGTCCAGAGAG
>WURT03142835.1:0-11180 GCA_009936505.3 Holothuria glaberrima
GGTTTAAGTCGAGCCGGCCACGGCCTTTTTTCCAGTTGTGGCTCACTGGCTTGTTTTCCCTACTCCATTGCTTATGCCTAGCACCAAGCACAATGACAGTAAGTTCCATTTTTAATGTCTTCGGTATGACACGGCCAGGATTCGAACCCCAGACCTTCCGGCTGCAAATCGGATGCTCTAACCACTTGGCTATGCAGTCGGCCAAAATGTGAAAGTTCTTCATTTCACATTGCAAGAGTTATCATCCCTTAAAATTTAAAATAGCTGCAATAATATTGATGATGATTTCTGATACATTGGTTTTTCAACCTTACCTTTTTTTATCTCATTTTGGTTCCCGGGCCGGACTGGATCGTCTCGAGGGCCGTATGTGGATCGTCTCGAGGGCCGTATGTGGCCCGCGGGCCACCACTAAATAACCCACGACTTAGGTGGTGATCGGTGCAACAAACATCTACTGATGAATGGGGTTTTCCATAAGTTGTTCTGAGCATATGCAAGGGGCGTAGCTAGGATGAAATTTTTCGGGGACCTAGGTATCAAATGGGGGTCACGGCATTGATTTATTGATTTATTTTTTTCTTCATTCTTACAAATTTTATTGAGACACAAGCTATTTTGGGGCTTAACAAACATCTGGGGGCCAGGCCCCCAGGCCACGCGCCTGCCATATGCTTCAACTTATCAAAGTGCCATGCATCAGATTGAAAACCTTGAAGCAACAATGAAATATGCAAACTACGTGGTTCCAGTTTCCTAGGGAAGTGTCACACTCTCTTACTCCTGCCTACAATTCATGATTAAAACATATGTAATCTGTCAACCAGGAACGTAGCCGGGTCCCCCACCCATTTTTTTTTTTTCATAAAAGGTCTTGCACTGAAGGAGGAAAAATATATTACGATATCAATCTTTTGGAAATACAAATATAGGAAGAAAAAATGAAAAATCTCGGACCATTTTGCGTCATAGAGTCCTTGACATAGGTGTCTCCCCTTTGACCCCACCCCCACGTCGGCAAAACCCCAACATCGATATGTCCCCCCCCCCCAAAAAAAAGGTTACTCTGGCCACAGACCTGCTGTCAACTAAGAGCGTTTAGCAATTAAAATGTGTTCTCAAACCCGGAGGGTTTTAATGAAGTTTTGTAGATACGTAATAAGCCAAAAAATCTAGTGTTTGAACTTCATAAACAGTCTACCCCGCACGAAAGAATATAAAACTGAAAAATCTAGCCTGAAATACTATAGCTTAAAGTTACAGAGGGCGAAATAAGGTTTGACCAGGGATGTTTGACCTTTGAAGTCTCACTTCACCAGGCTTAGCAAACGTGGTTCCGCATTGCGGTCGTACCATAATGAAGACCATTCTCTGCTATTATTTCTCTCTTTCTAGGCAAGAAAGGCACACCACTGGCAATTAACGATTCTCTTATCCCCGTGTATATTGAACTCATTCTTCCAGTTTGAAAAGGATGTCACCGAATTCCGTTACGGTATTATCCTTTTGTCAGAAACAGGTTCATTCGAATTACAGCCCAGCTGAAATTCTGTTTTCCCCTTGAAAGTATATTACCTGCTGATAAAAAGACCGTTGAAGTGGAAACAAGAGCTCGCCTGAGCCCTGGCTGTATTGAAACCACAGCAGCAGGTATTTGAAAACATTGACATTTTTATGCATATTCATATATATTTTTTTTTTACCAGTTTTTCATTCATCTTCCAATCAAAAGACTTAAGGAAATGGTGAAACCATAGAGATATAAATAAACATATATGAATATGCATTTCACCTCACACGGTCTCGGCCGGTAACGTACATATCGGCTTAATCAAAGGCGGTGAATTATATAGCATGGCATGCGCATGACATGTTGTGTGCAACAGAACTGTACTAAATGAAAACGTTGTATCGTCAACTGTGTGTACATATGCTGTGTATTCATATGTACAACACATGCTGTACTGCACTGCATATAAGCACACTGTATACTGGAAGCACTAAATTAAACAGTTCTATTCGCGTATGGACTCCCATCCCAGTATCGTCAAATATTATTATCTGCAAGGCCTTAAGGATTTTTACTTTTACCGATAAGAATTTGCGAGTGTGTGTTTCGGCGTGGTCATCATTCCACTGGAAAAAGTACTGACGTATACTTCGTTTGTATTCTGTTGAAGACGATAAATAAATCGGAATATATTTTGTCTGTGCAGCGTTCAGCGAGAGATATTGTGTAAGTAGTGTGGAGGCTTTTCAGACGTTCAGACCAGTTACTACAGGTCCAAATTGTTTTTTACAAATCCAGTTGCCCTTTGCATAACATCTTGAAAATCGGAGTATAATACGACTTGGAGAAGTCAGTAGATATGCCCTATTTTGTGGAATATTGTTGTCATTTACGTTGGATAAACTAACCATCTATTTTTAAAGGAATTGTATGTTAGTTAAGTTCGTTTTGGTTTATCGTATTGTACGCTGTATGCGGGAATTGTGTTTGGTACTGCGAGGGACCACACGGGGGTGAGTTAGTGAAAATTTACCATTTTCAAAGTTTTTACATTCTGACGCTTTTTTCAAATCTTGTTCAGTTAGAATTCTTTAGTCCTTCATTCAAGGGTCCATTCAAGTAAATGTTTCTCGCAGAGTTGTCACCTCGGTGGTTGAAAACACTGTTCGAAAACAACAGCATTCACACGGTTTTGTTGACACCTTGCATGATGTTGGTCTTGTGTGCGAGTGCAAGCCTGATAAAATGACTGGCATAAACGTGAACGGTGCATATTCCCCACTATATATGAAGCACATTAGCCAAAAAATTTACCAGTAAACAACTGCGACAGAGATTTTCACGCAAAATGTGATTAGTTAGGCAGCAGTCGCTGCTCTTGCGGTATGTTTCGTGGCTATGCTGCTACCTAGCACGAGGTAATTATCGACCGAGTATCTTGAGTTCAGCATGCCGTGCGTGTCGGTTGGTTGAGTCTGTAGACTAACCGCTATATGACATCGTATTTTCGTCCTCTGTAAAGGCGGTAAAACTACCTTACATTAAAATACGCGCGTAGCAGAATGCACTTAGGTTCTGGAACAACATTTCTATGATATTTTGATAAATTATAATAAATATCTGTCGATTTCACTGCACTTTCTTGTGCGTATTCCAGAGTCTAACAGGAAGTGCAGTCTCTGGCGGATGTTGGCAACTTACGTGGCTACGTTAAATATTTCCAAATTTTCAGTGGCGGTAAATTAGGTAGGATTTTTCATCGGTAGCACTTTTAGGTCATTAACATTTCACATGTACTAGAACTTTTGACACATATCATGTTTGGTTAGATTTTTGTAGCCTTTAGTCTTCAGCAATTTGCGACGTGGTAAGGTTTTTCCGTATATTACAACACAATATAAAAAAGGGATGGGCCTATTGTGTTAGATCTAAGGCAGTTAACACGAGATTTGTGCAGCCTGTCCACAGACTAGAAACAGAGATCCAGCTGATTGCAAGAACTAATTCAAATCTGAATCAAATGTTTCTTGCTTTTATAGAAAATTCTTTGCGATTTTTTAATAAAAATAAATGTCATCCCGTTTGTTAACTTGTAAGTAAAGGCCAATTCAAACTCAATTTGCACTTAATAGACCCCATGTTATCCAAACAATTTAATCTTCATTCCACTGTACCATTATAGGCTATGATGAAAGACCTTTCAATGGGGACTTTCTTTTAGGCAAAGACTTAAAAGAACATGGTTTACTCGTTCTTACCATTGAATTTGTTATCCATTGCACATTATGTTTATCCTTTCAATAGTCGTTTTTCTTTGACTTCAATTTGCAGGTTTTTATGTATTTATTTTTTAAATCCGGTTTGAATCATACAGTTACACTGAGTAAATTGCCTTGAGGTTTAGTTAAAATGTGCATTTTTTATTTCTTTTTTTTTGCCCATGCATCATCGCTAAAAGAAATTTATTTGTAGTTGGCATTAATTTGAAAAGGTGAGTTATTGCGTTAGAGAAATTTTGCAGTTGAACCGAAAGTTCTATGATTGATTGCGGTAAATAATCATGCACATTTTGAAATACGTTATGAAGAGCCCTTTATCGGCCCACGGATAAAACTGTTAAATAGTATGTTTCGCTCAATTAAAATCTCTTCATCTATGGTATTATAGATCGTGTTTTACTTTTCTTAGTGTTTTTTCCTCAAGAGAACTCAAGGCTTGGTTTGTCGTCATGTACTATATCTGTAGTGCCAGTTTAACCGTTAGCAGTGAATTTTCAAGCTATGGCTACAATAAACTAGTAACGTTGATATCACCTTATCCTATGTATTTATGGCTTACTGTGTGAGATAACGCGTGCACCGCTTACATGCTCAGTGCATTTTATGTCAAACTACGTATCGACCTTACCTATTGTTAAAAAGTGCTTGTTTTGACTTCCTGTTACAAATTTTAAAAGACAATGTGTACCGTTACCAAGGCTTATAAGTCAGACAATGAATCGGGCCTTTTAATTACCCCTATGCTTAATTCCTGTTTTCCTAATCAACTTTGGGCGGTTTTGATCGTTCCTCTACATATCCATATAAATTGCCAAAATCGAAAGAATATTGAATGGGCCTTCCACCCGGACAAGCATAATTTGTAATTCCGCTAAGATAAACTGAAAGGACAATATTCAATGCTTTGTAAGTGGGCCTACCCAAACAACTTTGTTTAACGACTATCCTATAGAGTAAAACTAAAACTACAAAATAAGTGCAACTCGAAGGTAAAGAAAATTGATGGGTATATATTGTATGCAGTGAATGGGTACATGAAGCCAAGCAGAGAGTTGTCCGGAGTACAGTACGTTGTGTAAACCGGTGAACTCATGTGAACATTCCATAACCATCGTACTAGTACGCCATGTCTGCATGGAAATGAAAGTCTAACGAAACACTTTAAAAAATATGACCAAGTATCACTCGGAACAAAACATAATTATTTTTTGTTCTGAGGGAATTTAAATTCTTTTCTTTCTTTTTTTTCCTTCTTCTTGGTGCATATTTCTGTGAATGACTTCACTGCAAAAATTCTGTAGATTTACAGAACAAAAAATTAAGAAATACATAAAGAAAACGGAGAATGTGTTGTCAATTTGTTTCCAAAAATTGACTGCACTTTTCCTGTTTCCCCTTTGTATTTCATTATTTTTTGTTCTGTAATTCTACAACAGTGTGCAGACATTTTTTTGCAGTGTGGACATTTCGTGTTTCCTCAGATATGTACTGTACGGAGGTCGAACCACAACCTGAAGCCAATGCCAATTCCTTGGTTAAAAGCCAAAAAAAAAAATAATAATAAAAAAAAAGAAACATGGCGAATACGCCCTATAGGGACTTCTAAGGAACCACCGACTGAGCTGCGAGTATGCTCAGTGGTATTTTTGCTAGTCACACGAAAGAAAAAGTAAAAGAATGAATAATTATTTACATAAGGAAATATTTCTTAGCAACTGCGAGGTACACATGTGTTTCGTACGCTACACATTAGACTTAAATTATTATGTAAATTGAATATTGCGCAAGTTACGTAATTTACAGTACCGTATACTTCCAGTCCCAACGGTAGCTTCACACTCGGTATTCTGAAAGTGCAGATTATAACTGTAATTTTAAAACGCAACAATACAGTATGATGCCGTGCATAGCTACAGTGCAACTAAGCTTTGATACTGCTTCAAGCCGTTATGTTTCGTAACGTCCCTTCTTCAGTGTTTCGTAAATTGTGCCTCAGATTACTTTTAAATCTTATCGCACGCCATGCACGGGAATGATCCGCACAAGTTTTAAATTGCTTAAGCCGTATAGTGCACAACTTCATATTTTTAATGTTTTTGCAATAATTGTACCGTTGGTGCTGTTCTAAAAATTTCCCGAACAAATTTTGTCACTTTCTAAACGTAAAGGAGTATTATGCATTTCAGTTCTAAATTCTGGATGGTTTAACAAATGTTAAGTTCGGTGAAAGCGTGATAGCAAGGAGAATGAGCACACGGCAAAAAGTAAAATATGCCCATTATCAATCTATAAAAATTGCAATCACTCGAAGCTGACCTAACTCTCCGTTCGTTCTAAAATTTTTCGCAAATCATGTGAAAAATTGTGCTTATTGCACGCATGTCCTCATTTTACTCAGTAGGCAACCGTATGCACGCACGTGTACATGTCTACCGAACGACCGACCCACTTGTGCAATCGCGTTAATAAAACAAAAAAAGAAATAAGATTTTGTAAGGCAATGTCGTTTACTGTATGCAGTGAACGTCTGTTTGTTGTCAGCAACTGTACAGTATTTAATTACTTCAAAAATCCATACCTCACTTGACCTTGGCGGTAATTTCAGCACTTGATTGGTCATTTATTCCAAGGCCATTTCCGAAAATATGTATTGAATTAGTTGTATGAAAAATAGTGAATTAAAATTTAAGAAGAATACCTGACGTATAGATTATTTTTTAAAGCTGGTTTGAGTGAATGGTGCGTTCGAAGTTTTAGACGCCTCAATTAATGGGGATTTTTTTTATTTAAACAGGAGTGTGCATTTCGCTGTCATTTATGTCTGTTTATGTATGCATACGAATTGTATGTAAACTTGTAATGAGCCACAGGGTAATATTGTGATAAGTCCCCTCGATTGCTGGATTTAAACGGTTCCGGAGACTGTACGTCATATAGTACAGGGTACTTCTGGTGAAATGAGTTGCCTTGAAGTGGATGTTAACTACTTCAACCATGTTCTGAACACTGCAGTAATGATTTGGGGACGGTTAAAAATTAAAACTTAAAATGCCATTCTTTTCATCGGGGACGAAGGAGAACTGGCAGTCAGAAATTATCAATACAACCGTGAATAATATTTGTGGCAATGTTACAGCGTTTCATAGAGCTTAAAATAAATGCGAACAGAATCAGTCAATATCCACTATTTCCTCTAGTAAAACTACAGGGACTACTGTAAATTGCACTAAGAAGCAAGCAAAAACTATGCACTATAATTTTAGCCCCTTTTGACAGATTTTTTTGGGCAAAAAGTGCAACATTGTTTTTGGAGATGTAGCAAACTACCGTTTATAATTTCCCTTTGTCGGAACGTTGGAAAACACCCATGTTGACGTTATTCAAACATGCCAGCGACACTTTGTGGTGTTAGAAATAACATTTCGTATTTTCAAACCTGAAAAGTGGTCAGTAGCATATTAGACTGTTAGAAAGGTGTGCTATATTGGTAGGTCCAACGGAACGCTAAGGGTGTGCAACTCGCCAACTCCAGGGCAGTTTTTGGCAACTGAGGAGCAAGGCGATTTCTTTTGTGTAAGCATATTTCCCCTCTGACACAAAATTACTTTGGTTCTCACTGCCCAGTTTTGATTTCCTGAAAATGAAAAAAATCAGCCATTATATGTGACACTGTAGTAGGACATGAATTGTCAAACGCCGAATGCAGCTCGCGATAGCGCGAGGAACAATTATAAAGTTAAAAAGTTTTGCGAAGTTCAAAGTATTGTCGTTATTGCCGAAGGTCTTTGACATTATATCCCCCACCCACCCCCAAAATGGGGGAGGGGGAAGCAAAACTAAACAACACAATGTGCCCTAGAAACGAAATGCAAAGATCGCTCGAAGATAGTTGAACAGACTGGACGGGGGATGGTCAGTGAGCTCTAAGATCGCTCCTTGATTTAAAACACCATGGTAACATACCGTAATATTATACTGAGCTGAGTTGGGTGACCGAATATATCATTGCAGACTGGTTTTTCAAGATTTTCGTAGGGGAACTGTCTCCCTGCAAGATAATATTGTGTTGCAGTTGCAGCTTACTTAGGTTCTGCTATAAACCTATTTACTTGTTAAAGCCTTCCCTTGTGCTCCGTTCTGGAGTGTTAAAAGCATATAAACGTGTGCAATAGGTCTATGCAAGTCTACTACTGTACTTTGTCGATGGCCGTAAGAGCATGCAGACCAATTATTGATCTGTTTATTTTGCTTCTTGACAGTATGCTGATTGGAAGTTCAATTTCCGTACTTTTTTCTCAGAAACTTAAAATTTGCACTTAAGCTACTCGTTTTTCGTTTGAAAGGTAAACATCCCTGGTCAGTTTACCAATTAAACATGGTATGGTTAGTCTGTCGATTTACTGTACAAAATGCTGGTATACAATACGGTACTATAACAGTATAGTACTGTTAAGTACAGCAGTACGGAATCCTGCAATATTTTCACAGTGCCGTTAGTTATGGCTAGTTACACACAAGTTGTGTCATAACGTTAGCGTGTCAAATGTAATACCGTACGAACTGATCCCTAGTAATGTCGTATCTACAGTCATAATGTCGTTGTTAATTATCATATTTCAGTAGAAATTATTTTGCTGTTTAAGAAGAGTCATCAGCTGTGTTAAAGCAATGGCGCAGACTGCCATTATTTCTACGGGAAGATAACTGCCATTAAATTTTTAATGTATGTAGACTGAGTACAGGAATTCTCTCTTCCGTGAGATCAATGTAAAAAGTAAAACAAAAAGTGTACGAAGTCATCTCATTAATTTAGATTTGTAAAAAATAACAACTCTGTACCCGATACCAGATATGCATAACATCAAAATATTTCTATATTTTCGACTCGTTATGGAAGTTCAAACACTTCCTTAATTGCCAAAGTTGCCCAGGCTGCGCGCACCTTACTGCGGTGGCTTGTGTTTATCAGGGGAGGGGTGTGTGTGTGGGGCGAATTATGTGGACATGATGTAATCAGTTGTTGCCCAGTGTAGTACGACCAGCTGGTGACGGACAAATTGTAAAGCTTTTCACCGCTGTAAAATGTTCCGCAACCATGTGTAAGGCGACATAAGGCATAGGCCCTTTGACTGTCACTTAATTATCACTCTGCAATATTTATTGCAAATGAAATGAAAAAGATAAACATGTGAGAAATTAGGTTGAGTTCAAGAATAGTTAAAAACATGTCGGTAACAATATTTAAAATGACATCGAAGGTTAAAAGTGGCGTTAAATGTTTAATTTTACCTGGTATTTGTGTTTAATGCTTCCTTACTGTTCACAGCCATGTTGTTGGCAGCAACTTCCGGTATATTACATTGACAGCAACTTCCTGGTATATTACATTGTAATAGCAAGGCAATGCTATTTTATCGAGAAAAATGGTAGACTTAATTAAGCCATCTAGCTTCGTTTGGACGGTTTAGTACCGTCCACAGCACCGGTGTGTCACTGGTGCTTTACAATATCTGTGTGTTTCTGGTGTGGTATAGGCAGGGCCCCATGTTTCTAGAAAAGTTCGTCGTACGTTTATGTGATTTTGAAACGATCAGCATGCATAATACATAAGGCATATTTTAATGTTGTGTAATGGAAAACATATTGCAATTTTATGCAGATAGTGTGGTACGTTTGTGCGTGATTACATAACAGGTTGTAAAATGAAAGCAACTTGGCTTAGGAAATTCCTTGACTCCACCGTCCTTTTAATTTCCAAAGGTCTTTATGGGTAAGGTTGGAGGCAATACTATAGGCTCTGTTATATAACCTATACTCTAGAAGACTCTGCGCATAACAAAGTATACCAATGTAAAATTTATTTAATTTTTTTTCTGCCGAAACATTTTTTTTTTCGAATACTTGGGGAAGTTGTTGGTGTGGACATAATATACTGTAAGCTTCCAGTAAGCAGGGAAGAAATGAAAAGGAAAAAAAAATATTTCGAAGCTTCTGTGACAGTTGTGTCAGTACATGGGAAGAATGCGTTGGAATGGACAGAAACAGAGTACATAGGTAGCATCTAAAATTATTTTACACTCCATAATGACCTATCATACTGCGTACGTGTACCGTCATGCATTTTTGGTATGTTGGTAAATTGGTATACGTTCAAAGTATACAGTTAGTGACGGTGTCCAGCGGAAATTCACGTCGTTAAAGTTCTTACCATAAGAATAAATTACCATACCTTTCTGAAGAGCCAGCCATGCCATAACATTTTGATCCAACATAAAATACCTAAAAAAGTACTTGTAATGCTCAGTAATACACGTAACGTAGTACGGTCATCATATTGTACGCTTTCATTATGCATTATTAGCAGCAAGTTACAACACTGTATTTTCATTAAATGCCCTTAACATTCGCAGTGTGGTAATATAAAATATCTGTTAATATAAAATATCTGTGACAATTAAATAAGTGGGTTGTGTTGTGTAATCTATATAGTGTAATGGCCCTTGAGGATAAACCAAGTCCCACGCATATTTTAAGAGTGAAACGCGGGTGTTGTTTTGTTCCTTACAGTACTTTGAATTAAGTGCTAGGCAACTAGGCATTCCCTTCAGACCAGGGAAATTTGCTACAGACTTTTGCACATAATTAGTCGAAGTAAGCCCAATCGTATATTGAACTGTAGTAAATTTGTATGAGCATGTAGGCTGTATAGATCCCGGTTCCATTAGCAATTCCATTCCACACCGTACTGTCGTACAAATAAATTCATATTACATTCAAGCCGTACAGTGGACTCAAACCTTTACAATTATTAAATCCACAATGAGCAGTGAGCAGACAATTACATGCAGTGAGCAGCACAGGTGAGTGCATAGTCCACTTTTGTTAACCGAGTATCTACAGTACGCTGACTGGCGAGTTCAGTGGTGTGTTCCTTGACCACTGATCTTATTACAACCATAGGTTTCGGCTGTTTACCTTGTTAGAGCAGGGAGCCAGAACGTACACGATCTTTTGTGTTAAGTCTGTAGCAGGTCGATAGTTATTTACGGTGTAAAATGGAAGCAAAAGGGATCTCTGTTTGTATTCCATTGAAGTGCGTGGCAACTGGTACAGAAAATGCGACAACCGTTTCTTGTTAATTTATCTTGTTTAATATTTAAGCACAATAGAAGAGCCTGCTCAACGATCCAACACTATGTGAGAACTTAAGTTCCGAGTGCATATATATGATACACGTGATGTTACCTATTCAAGTAATCATGTGAATCTTAGACGGGAGCATTAAAACCCTTTATCGAAAAAATGCAGTTTTTAAATGACGCCATTGTTTAATAAATTTTACATTGTTTCAAAAACTAGTGCCTGCACTCTTTTGCACGGTCATTACACTC
>WURT03142857.1:0-11180 GCA_009936505.3 Holothuria glaberrima
CATATTTCATATATCATTTGCATGAAAGGTAGCTATAGATCAATACATAGTTATAAATACTACATGTCCGATCTTCTCCCTATCTGATATCTTGCGTACTGACAACCTTGGAATCTTTTTGCTGGGATTCGATTTATTCCCCTTCAATCCCGTAACACCATTGCATTAATTAGATTGAATAGGCAACTTAATTATTTATTAACTACATTATACGGTGTTTCCGTCGTGGCAATTTCTGTTTGCCAACATGAACCAGATCAATGAAAAAGAGTAGGCTGTAGCAATATCCCATACATAAACAGTAAATCTTCGTATAAAAGTTTTCGAAAATGATGGTAATTTTTTTAAGGCAGGAAGCGTCTTTGCTCAGGATAGCGTGCAAGTAATACATTTGAGCGTTACAAACTGACAAAGTACGATTATTATTTTTTTTTTTTGAGGGATTTCTCCAAGTTTTATTTTTTTAAGGGTGATATCTCTTTTTTTAGAGAAACTCGATTAACACATTGTTTCCAACCTCCGTCATTCCAAAATTTATATTTATTTTGTTAAACTAGAGGTCCTCTCATATAAGGTAAAACAGTGGTTTTGGAAAACTTACACCGACGATTTGGTTTTTAAAAATTAGTGAGCATGAATTTCCGTATGGCATAGCCTGTTCTCCGCTACAGGAAATAGGATCTTTTTTACAGTTTATGTGATTTTCTCCGCAGTTATGCATATTTTTCTTTGAAAACATTCCGTTTTTAGGAACTAAATAGTCTCAGTTTATTGATAAAGAGCAAAATTATCTAAGAACATCTCCCATGATATTAAAAAGCCTTTAAACATTTGAGTGAGAAGACAGAGGTTCTATCAAAGTGTTAAAAGTGCGTCTCTGATGACAATGTGTAGACTTCTTTGTCCAACAATCTTTTGTACGGTTCGTTCTTTTTAAAAGTCTAGAGATGTTACTGATTATTAAGACTCTTTAATAGGAAATGTAAATCATAGGCGCACTGGTCAAGGGCCTGGAGAGCTTTAGCCCAGGAGTTTGTGAAAAATCCTATTTCTATGGCATATTTTGTGACAATCGGACAAATTGAACGGACTAAAACGGTTTTTCGGGCAAAAGACCTGGCCTCCTCTTCCGCCTAGACAATGTCACATACACGTATGGTAATTGTTACATGAATTTAATTCAATGATTTTACTGGTAAATGAAGCTCTATCTAATGAGTTGTGATTGGGGAGCAATTATTAAAAGTTGTTTCCCTGTGTTGCGAAGCCAGTGAATGATTCTCAAATCAAGTTTGGACATATTAAAGGCTCATATCTATAATAAGACTTGGATTTTATTTGCAAAAATATTCAACATTTAATTTTATTTGCTTCAAACAAAATAATTGGCAGTTCTCAAAAAGTTATCCCGTTGAGATGAATTCAGGGCAGCTTGTGGAGGGGCTGTTGATACGTTACAAATTGGTTGGATAAATCAGGGGACAACCAGATTCAGCCTTAAAGCACAGCACTTTATAATTGGTATAGAGATTTTTCATGTATAAAGAGAGAACGCTATTGTCTTTGGTGGTCAAAGGTCATCTGAGGTCAAAGGAGTTTGAACTGCAAAAACCTTGCTGTCGTGTAAGCACGATATCTCAAGGTATCAATGACGGACACTGTTCATATGAGGTGTAAGGTTATTTGAGGTCACTAGAGATAAAACACCGAAAACATTGTAACCCTGATATCTCAAGATAGCAGTGACAAACACACTTTTCAAATTAAGTATACAGACCTTTCTTGATGAAAGAAAGAACCATGTTGTCTTTTGTGGTGGTCAAATGTTATCTGATGTCACCAGAGGTTTACTGCCAAAACCATGTAAATGGCCTGTAAACACGATATCTCAAGAGAGCAATGACAGACACTTTTTATATGTGATATATATATATGTATATATATATATATATGGCTTTGTCATCTTGAGAGAAGGAATCTCTTTTGATTTCGGTGGAGTTCAAAGGTCATTTGAGGTCACCACAGGTCAAAGACCGAAAATTTTGTAATCAAGATAGGAATGACCGACAGTTTCCATGTTTAATATATGTTAATATATGTTATTTGTCATGTTAGGAGGAAAAATCCCTTCCCTTTTGGTGGAGGTCAAATGTCAATTGAGGTCACCAGAGGTTAATCTGCCAAAAGCTTGTAATCACGATATCTCAAGAGGAATCTATTTGTTTTTGGTGAGGTCAGAAGTCAGTTGAGATCACTAGAGGTCTAAAACTGAAGTTTTGCAAACATGACATTACAAGAGAGGAAGCACAGACAAATCTCTTCTAAGACATGTGTTTTTCAATTGTTTTGTTATTAAAGTTTTTGGGGGTGGGGCGGTCAAAGGTCATGTGGGAGGTCAGCAGGAAAATGATGTAGTCAAGAAGTGTAAATCTGAGGGATGAACATCCCCCTTTCGGCAAGGAATCACTAAGCCTTTGGGCTTTCTGGTTAAAATCTCCTAAGTGTTGGAAACCGATGTTGGACGTACCCCCACAACCCCGTGGCAGCTTCTTTGTTTCCAACGTTCTAACAAATCATGCCTGTCACGATGGTACGTCTGACTGTCTGAATATTCACAATCTTCCTAAAAATGAGAGAAAACCTGTGGCACTCTTTTTCGTATTCGTACTTCTATGCTTCTCGATGTAACGCCTGCATCGGAGAACAGTATTAGTTGTAAAGCTTTAATTTTCTGTTAAAATAAGGCGCAATAAGTTTGAAACTTTGCTTAACAAAATCAGAAGGTGAGTAAAGAGTAAATTTTATGGTTAACGAAAAAAGTCACCTAATACCACTCCAATCTTAAAACGTGCGAAACTTAAACTAACACAATGGGGATCATTTTAAGTTGATGTTTATAGTCGTCTTGTAGCATGCTCCCAATACCCCGTGAGAGCACCATTTTTGTTTTTATCGATTTTCCAAAGACGAAGAGCAGCCCAGCAGTTCCCCCCCCCATCCCTCTCTGAGAACGAGCCAGGACCTGTACAGGATTTCAAAGGTGGGGCACAACCTGTGTTTCCCCGACTGACATGGAGGAGTGTCACAGGTACACGGAAAGTGCACCAAGAGCGCGAAGCGCGAGATCACACGCGTGGGGTTCAGGGGCCGGCGCTAGGGTCCCTGGCGGGGTCCAGGGAGAAGTCTCCGGAAGCTACTGCAATATAAAGTAATAAGACTGCTGTAAATTGGTTCTAGAGGCTCGATTGATCAGGTTTTTTATTCAGATTTTGTGAAACTTGATGCCAATGACGGAGAGTTCAGGTTACTCAGAAGCTAGCTATTAAACGTCCGAAACATACCCATGAAATAAACAGTCTTGATAATTTTATTTTGTCCGATTTAAGAGAAAAAAATTCTCTCATAATGTCATTCTGTAGGCTAATTCTAAGTTTTAAGTGCCCAGTGTGTCACTTCAATCTTTTCCTCTTTCCCTAACCCCATAGGTGGCGCCAGGATATGCCCGACGGGGGCAGATTCCCCGACGGGGGGCAGCGACCCAAAGACCCGACAGCCCCGACAACGTCGAGGGGTTGGTGAAGTTGAATTGAAGAAAGCCTGTAGACTATATCATTCAATTGCGGGGCAAATATTCCATAAAATTTGTACAAACCAGAGGAACATGGTTCCGCGCTTATTTAAAGTCTTTCCCGGGTTCTAAATTTTGAAATTGCAAAGAGCGCGAAGCGCGCGACTTTTTTTTTTTGAGGGGGGGGGGTAAGCTCACACTAAAAAGAATCTGTACTTATTTCAAGCTTATACAGTTTAATTGTTTGGGCAGCTGGACCTATCGGGCATAACTTAATTGTACTTCCCTCCTCGAGTCACTATCCGTACAGCGCGACACATACAAGAGAATAACTAGGCTTTGGGATGTGGGATGAAATTTGCCACCGTTACAATGACTGTGTACTGTGCCTACATGTTGTTTGGTAAGGTGAATTGGGCTTGTGCTATCTGGCTATGTCGAATGGAAGTATTGAAGAAACTAGAGAAACCCAACAGCGCGCGTAGCACGTCGAAAATTTTGTTTTCTTTTAAACGAAATTGTCCTTTTGAGAGCAAAAAACAGGTAAACCGTCGGGGGCTGCATACTTTATAGTATCGAGTGCTTAAACTCCCCAACGGGAAGCCATGGCTCCTGCCTCCAAACTCCCGAAACTCCTGCCTAACCCTTAAATCCCCCTACTGAGTGATTTCCCCCCGACTGACTTCGGAGGTGGGGGCCCTGCCCCCTTTTAAACACGCCACTGGTACGGGCCTAATAGCAGGTGAGGAAAAAAATGAATATCAGCAGCCTACTTATCTACAAATCATCAGAGTTTATTCGCCATGATAACCGAACTTAAAAAAATTTAGTGTCGTGAACAGTCAACATCTACGTTCAACGTTAGCAGCTTTAATTCGGCAACTTTTATTCCATCATGGCCTGTAGATACCAACGTTTAGACAAGCAGTTGAGCTAACCAACCTTTTCATGTTGCATTAAGTACATGTCCTCGTAATTGTCGTCAACGTTTGGAACTCAAGTTGAGCCAACCGTTTAGATCCCCCCTTGTAATTTTAGCCAGCGTTGACAGACCTAGTTTAGCCCACATGGATTTGCCCACCCTACCCATACTAAATCGATGTTCAAGACGACGGTTCCAGTTAAGGTTACAAATTGCATTATAAGGGTGAGTTGTGAGGTAATTCACCAACCTCTTTGCCCCCCCCCCCCAAGTATGCTCAAATAAAGTGCAGTATACGTGGTTTGATATTGGGTAAAACGTACTTCCTATTAGCCTATAATAGACCCAGGGCATTTGCATGCAAGACACATGATAATTGTATTGCTAACGCTAGAGTATAGACTAGAAAGTTTACTATATATAAAATCTGATATTTAGAACATAGATTAGTTCGCAATATTTTCACATCCTATCAGCGAGTTCGATAATTCGTTGCAGCATGGAATTGTGGGATACACGCGGGATTAACAATCAGAGCTCAGCACATAGTGTACTGCGTTCCCCCATTTTCGTGCGTTAACAATTTCGTTCAGTGCATACATATAACATTAAGCCCTACTCTAAGTGAGGCCAGCCAAACTGAACAAAATAGGGGTCTCTATCCAACTTCACGGCAGGCTAAAATACCAATTTTTACACCCAAGAGGCAGTTTATATGCAGTCCACTACACAAAGCAACACGCAAAATCCCTCTTTATTTTTCTGATAGGTTAAATCAGGATGATTGGACAAATTACTCAAGTAAACTCAATTTAAACTCAATTTTGGAAGACGTGTTGTAGGAACGAGTGTGTTTTGTTTATCCCGACGGTTTGGATGATGTGCGCATGTGCACACCAATTATCTAACTCGCTTATGGTACGTCGTGTTTCCTGTTGTTATCTGTCTATAGCACGCAACAGAGTTTCAAAAGAGAGTCTATTTATTATGCAGAATTTGCAAATACTGCACATTCCATTCTATAGGTGTGCTATAGAAGGTTTATCAACTTTTAACCAATCAGAACGTTTGTTTCCTTTCGCACTCGAGGTGGATGAATTCGTACGTTAGGCCTGTGAATTTTATAATTCACACGTAATGTAATCGCAAACCCAGTTATGTTGGTGTATACTTTCTTTTTCGTTTGTTGCATTGGTGCTATTTAATTAGAGAGGAAGTCTTTTTACGCCTTGCGTTGCTTTATGCTATCCTATATGACTTAATCAACACCAGGTATGCGGAACTGTCCTCACATTTTTAGCCAAAATTTGTTCTCAGTAATTACTTCCTAGCTGTCATGAAATGCAGGTACGAGACAGCACGTAGTTGGTATTAAATCACAATTTTTTTCCTGTCCGTGTGTAACAGGGGACGCAGCCAAATACTTTTTTTTTTGGAGGGGGGGGGAGTGTTTGACAGAGTTCATATAGTGGCGCCAACGGGATTTGAAAGGTTTGCTACAACAAGGAGTTTTCGTCATTGTCGAGAATCTCGCACATAATTGGATCTCAAAAATTTTGACATTTGCATATGCAACAGAAGAAAAGATTTTCTACTTCACAAGGGCATGCAATGTTTTTTAAATTATTTAGTGAATTTTTAGGAATGGTAAATGAGACTCATGAACTTTGAAAAATATAGTGTACTGGTGCAATATGGTATTTCCAGAGAAAAGTGAATCCTTCAATATTGCTAATCAGGGGCGTAGCTGAGATCATTTGCTTAGTCCCAAATTCTCACTGGCTGAATGCTTTTCCAACTGATTGGCAGGGTGTAAATTGCACCTATTCTATGAGCCCTGGGTTTTTTGTATACAGCAGTGGGAATCCTTCGTTATTCACTTCATACAGGTGCCATTCTGGGAGAGGGGTCTAAGGGGAGGGGTGCTCTGCTCCCCTTTGAGAAATTTTTGTTAATTTAAGGTTGCCTAGATGCCTAAGGGTGCTATCTTTAGGACTTTTTTGGAGCTGAACATATATGCCTTGACAGTGGCTCCGCCAGAGGTTAATGACTGGGGACGCACTATAGAAGATGCTGCTTTAAGCCCACTCCGGACGCACCTAGAAAGAAGCAAAATACAGGTGTTAGACAACTCAAAGCCAATGGGAAATCCAACCAGGTGGTCATTCATAGAATCACGTCATGAGATATTTAGAAATTCAGCCTTTGAAAGGCATATCACCATTGAAGGCGAGCCTGGATTCGGCAAGTCCATATTGTTACTACAGTATGCATATGAATGGTGTACACCATCAACAGATACACCTCTTCAGAATTCTTACATATTCATCCTGCTTCGCATGAAGGATGTAACAGACTCGCCTAATGTCTATGATGCAATCAAAATGATGCTACCTGAAGACCTACCAGTCACACGCGAAGATATCAAGGAAATAGTCACCAGTGGTGTTTTGAAGGTGGTGCTAGCATTAGATGGTTACGACGAGTACTCAGGGATGGATAACACTTCATCGGATATCAACAAAATCGTAGAAGGGCGCATGCTAACGGCGTGTATAATCATGGTAACCACTCGACCGTCATGTCTACCAAAGGTTCAAAGTCCAACTGTAACACATTGTAAGCTAACAGGGTTTGATCAAGGTATGCAAGAAGAGTACATCGACAAAGTCATAACATCTCAAGCTGCAAGCAGTGGTATGAAGGAGTTAATAATGAAAAAAATGAAGGAAAATGATGTTTTGTCAGACATTTGTCAAGTGCCTTTATTTTTTACGACATTTGCGCATATGATCAACATTAGTGCAAGACATCAGAAATTAAGCTCAGTGACAAGTTACTTTACTTTCATGTTGGCGAACTTCTTTGGTCATCTGGAAAACAAGGGAATGAAATTTAGGCGCGGTCAGCAAATGTTAATCGAAAATCCTAGCCAGCGGTTGAAAATTGCAAAACTGGCTTTTGATGGACTAACTAGAGACAAACATAGACTTCTGTGGAGGCAAGATGAACTCTTGGTGCTATTGGAGCCATCCTGCTACAACAGATATATAGACGCGGGGATTCTCTTGGAGGAAGAACGTGGGGGGTACAAGATGAAAATAGGTCAACATGCTGATGATCAAATAGACATAGCAACATACGTACGGTTCTTTCATAAAACGTTCCAAGAATTTTACGCTGCGCACTACATTGCTCATCTTGCTGACACACAGGATGTAAACACTTTGACAACGGCATTGACAAACTTTGATTTATATAATTATCAGTATGCGATGCGTTTTGCATGCGGATTAAAGGCGAATGCCGCTAGAGTAATTCAAGATTACTTAAACAGTCTTGGAAAAGACGGCAGGATATTTTCTGTTTTATGCAGTATGGAGCAAGAAGCAGAAGCCTTTAACAGCACGATATCTCAGCTCTGCAGCACGCGCGTTTCAATCGACCTGTTGTACAGCAAACTTCTGCAGAGATCTATCATACAGGTTCTGCAAACAGCATCCCAACGAAAAGTAAGTACTACCATGGAGCTATTACGGATGGATTAAAAGCAGAGAAACTTCCTTTGAAGTCATCATGGGTTACGACATGCTAAGACAAATGAGCCGTAGGTACCCTCAGTTCTTCACAGTCAGTGTGAATGGCATGTGTTAAAGGTCTGGTGACATGCCACCAAAAAGAGCTGAATCACTTGTCAGTTAGAAAATTAAGTCCTCCAATGATAAATCCGTTTTATTATTATTTCAAAACTATTTACCGTTCTCAAAATATACGTCTCCAAAGTTTGGTAGTTTCTGAAGTAACTCATTGCCTACTCAAGATAATGATGCGGAGTGTTGTACAGTGTTAAGATTTCTTTTGTTCAACCTACATAAATAATCTTTTAATAACTGATCAGATAGTTTACAGTTTGATGCGTGATATCAATATTTCTCAAGGAAAAATATTAACTTTCATAATTAACCCATCATGAAATAGCAATGCCACCAGTGTCCTTGAAGTTAAGGTTGAAAAAGCAAAGGCTAACATTAGCCACATATGGTATGTCCATCTTTTGATGTCACATATTTGCATAATAAGCTCATGTTTATTCATGCTCCCATGTGTTCAATAAAAATTAACCGGTAAAATGGTCAATATTCGATGCATTGCTATGAAAATTGCCGCTATTTCCTTGATGATTTATGTTTCTTACATCAAACAGGAAACTATGTAATTTTCATGTCATCGGACCTTTAATACTCTGTGTAGTGCATAGAAACTTTTAACATTCAAAAAGCAAAGTTTAAAAACTTTTGTCAGAAAAGTACGCACCCGTACACATTCAAGAAGCATACCGTAGTGAAGATGAAGCAAATATTTTTTGGCCCAATTAATCCCCGTGTTTAGGAAACTTTCGGAAAGACTTTAAAACTTTTTGGAAAGATTTTGGTACATTTTTTAGACACACAATTTTTATTTTTTGTACGGAAGGACGCTAACTTTTCACCCGCTACACCAAATTTGAAGTTTAAAAATATGAAAAACAGCCGTTTGTTTAGGTATAGTGTCACAACCACAGCCCAGTGTCGGAACCCATGTTGGTTCTTCAAAGGAAATGCCAAAGAGGATTTGGGTAATGAAACCGGCTTACGTGAACAAAAGCTCTGAAAGGCGATGAGATTGAAGAGGGAGGTTGCTTTTGATTGAAATGATTAGATGACTGTTTTATTGTATTTGAGGTTTTCTGCTTTTACTCCATCCGTAATAGCTCCATGGTACTATATACTATTGGCTTATTTTGTTAATACATAAACTACTGTCTAAGGAGTGACGAGATCTAGTCTCCTTCTTAGTGCATGGTGACACTCCTCCTTATATATACTCCAACTACAGCCACTCGAATGTCCAAGTAGTCTTTTACAGCAAAAGTTTCCCACTCCGCCGATTACGCTTGTAACGAACCCTTTACCTGAGAAACATTCAAATAACTTTGTGGCAAAATGTCGCCATGGTTGTGATACACAAGGGAGCTGCCATTGTCTAAGTTCACCTACTTGTTAAAAGTCAAATTAACAAATTCCTTTTAGTGTAGCGGTTTTACGGCTTTCGTCAGCTGGGCATTAACATAATACCTCACATATGACTACTGCCCAAGGTATCTATGAAATCTTGTATTATAAATAACTTGATTTCTCTGAGTAAACAGAACTTCAAGTTGAAAAACTAATTGCAAAGAAAAACAAGACAATATCTCATTCAAAGCAGTACTTTCAAATTCTAGAGAATGTATTGGATTCATATTTTGGGCATCGGAGAATACTTTAATCGTTACCGTAATAATATGTAATCGACTTTCTTCTAATTTTTAGGACACGTAACTTCATATATTTGTGTTAATTTCAACCTTACGACGCGCTTGTTACAAAATGTTAAACAAATCCTAAAATCAATCATTCCATCGACAGACCGGTCTTTGTTACAATAACCCTACAAAAGCAGTAGTAAGACGGGTAGTCTAAATGCCCGTCTACACGTTCATACATTTGTCCATGAACATCTTCGAGCAAAATTTAACCAGTTCAGTTCAAAATCCGATCATTTCATCAACTGATCTGTTTGTATTATAGCAATCTTATAACAAAGGAAGAAATAATAAAGAAATAGTCTTCTAATATTCTAAAGGTATCTAAAACTGTCAGTTATTTAATTTGACACTAAAATGATAATTTGTAGTTCGCGAACACACGTGAGCTGACTAAATATAGTAATAGTTGTAATAGCAGCATTTTGCATCTAGGTTCCTTCGTAATAGATAATTTTTAAATGGGGAGAAGCACCCCTCCTCACATATCCTGCCCGAAGGACGGCCACTTAGTCTTTCATAGGAAAACTTTCCCAAACCTCGGATTATGTCAGCTTTGTAACGAATCTTGAATGTACCTATGACTTTTTTATTAACTGTCTACTACTAGAAGTCTTGGAGAAACATTTTGATCACATTATGGAATTGGCTTAAAATTCACTATTGGGCAATAATGAGTCATCTTTTAGCCCAGGTGTAAAAATTCATTTGCACCAATTCCAAAGTCCTTCCTTTTGGCCGTTTTATGGTATTTGTATTTAACTCATCCCCTTCAAAGTTTCGTTATTAATGTTTTGTTACATTTGCTTGTGTTATACAGATTCCAATCTGTGCAGTGAGGCTAATCTTATGTCTCGAATTTGTTTACCCGGAGAAAGAATTCATCGTTCTCATTTCTGGTGTACAATTAACGAGACTAGATACACTCCACGAGCTTGAGATCCATGACTACCGTGATTACCGTCGCAGCGCAAGTGGCATTCTTGATTATTCTGCAAGATGTGTTGCATTGAAGACTTTGAAGTAAATATCATTACTGGGCATGGTTACGAAAAGAACAGGTTTTTGTAAAAAAAAATTCCCTTCAATAGTTATGGTGACGTTTAAAAAAAGAGCTGTTTTGGTTAAGCACTTAAAACCAAATACTGCAGCTTTAAAAAGCATCAAAATGGCATACAGGGGAAGCAGGTATTGTCATTGTTAGATCATTCAGTATCACTAAACTTTTCGAATCCTTGCCGAGGGCAGAGGCAATGGATATGCCGTATGCGTTAGTTAGTTAGTTAGATGAGGTTTAACGGCCCAGTTTCCAACCAATTGGTTCAAGTCGAGCCGGCCACGGCCTT
>WURT03142868.1:0-11179 GCA_009936505.3 Holothuria glaberrima
TCATGTTTTACGGCGAAGTCAGGCATCTAGCGCCTTCGGCGCTAACACGCACTTGTGCGCGTTAGCATGCACATCATTGCTGTATGTATTTGTTGATGCAGATTATTTGTTGGTGCAGATTACATTGATACGCGATTGCCTCTATTGGGCGTACTTCCTTTTCTAGGAAGCCATGTGGATAAGGTCTATACAAGAAACAAATTTTAGGAGGTGATCGCTTCCCCACTGATAAAAGGTGGACAATCACGGTCCTGAAATATATGCACATAACACGCTTTAATATGTGATTGGTCACCCTGGCTTTGTTTAAGACAATAAGAAGGTGAAACTACTGTCTTCAGAAATTGAAGATTAGCGGGCTTTGAAACTGCTTAGCAGGAGGTTCTAAGACGGTTAATTAATATAAGGGAACTGCTAAAATATACTTCGGGGAAATCTTAGTCAAATTTAGGAAAGGAACTTATTAAACACTTCACAGATTTAATTGCAGAAGATCTCTTGGGACACTTGTGGAAACGAGGGCAGAGACGCTTCAATTGAAACAGAACTTGAGAAAAGTTGGTGGAAAGTGGTGTTGACCTACAGGAGAAATTCAAAAGGTCATGCTTTTAGCAGCGTTTTTGTCATACACCAGGTTACTGGGTCACCAGGCTTTCTTCTTTATGTAACACGAGAAGGTAAATAAAGAACACTCCCAGCAAGATGTCGGGGACCTCACTCGAAGGAAAATATATATTTTAAGGACTTTGGATCTATTGCCAACACTTTACTTCCAACAAAGCTATGTGAATAAAAAATGCTAGAAAAAATGTAAGGAAATATGGCGGAATACTATGGAAGTTTGAAAATAATTTGAGTCTGTAATAATCTTGTGAATATCTTCATCAACCGACATGTTGACAACACCTACTACCAGTTTTGAATCTCACTAGATTTCAGGGATTGCATGGTCCCTGCTCTCAGGAACACTTATATCTCCAGAAAGGTATCAGACCCTTGTCGAGGAATTTTCATGGAGCTAGTGGTGGGGTTGGGTGGGTGGGGGGGGGGAGCAACAGAGCAAATGCAACAACAGTGCGTAAGTTGTTATGATGAGACATAACGTGAAGGGGTACAATTATGTCCATTTTGTGTAGGGGTTTTGATCTTTTGGCTTGAGGGGCAATCCCCCTAGACCCAAAATCTTGCAAACAATTACGATAAGTTTTACCAAATTCCATTATTGTAAACTTAACCAGAGAATGGTGGAATCTTGGGAGTATTGTAAATAACCCTAACATAAATTTATAAGTTCCTTAAGTTCCTTCGCTATATTAAATTGATTTCTTTACATACCGGTATGTCTTACTGCGCTAAGTTTGGAAATTGTATTTCTCCTTAAGTTCCCGTTGCGGCAATAAGCCTCAAAGTATTACCCTTTATCTACACTTCTAAGGTCGTTATCTGTGTCCTACATCTGCTAGCGTGAATTTTAAAGCAATTTCTATCACTTTGGTTTTTTCCCTGTTTTTTTTTTTTTTTTTTAAATAAACACCATAGCTGGTCTTAGGGGATAAACATGTTTCTTGCGAGATCCAAAGCAATTGCTTAAAATCTTTAAAGAGAAATCAGATATGACCTTTTTGTGATCCTCATTTAAGATGACATCTCAATTACTGCGATGTCGTCTAGAAGTTCAATGAGGCAGACTGTTATTTCCAACAAATCGTGAGAGTTTTCTCTAAGTTTTACGACCTCCATGTACGCCATGTGATTGTGTTGAAGGAAAGGTAATATTAGCTCATTGAAATGGATTGATGCTTCAAACGTGACATGAAATTAAACAATTACTTTCTACTCTGTTTTATTAAACTATCCTTTTCTTACCCTCAGAGTCGTACTCTAGCCTGCTAGCATACATTTAAATATTTCCTCCCTGAAAACCCACGTCACATGCAATTGTCAAGCCTTTACGTAACCTGCCATACTATGCTAATGCTCCTCATATAAAAAGCATTTTACTTTTGCGAACAAAGTGTTAGTTTATAAAATTGTTGGAAATATGTTTAGAAGCTTCCTAATATTAACGGGTTTGTCAGTTCTTGCTTGACTGGTCGTCAAAATGCAGAAACATGATTTATCATCACAAATCACTGCGTTATGAGGCAGCAATTGAACAATAAATAAAAGATATATAGTCAAATCGACTTCTGTACAACCAGGGAGTTGCTATTTGACACTCCCTGGTACAACTATTTTGGACTATTATCATGCATTGACAAAATTTGTAGGGCTTTTGTCACTGTGCTGTTTGAAAGGGCGCTCATTGCCAACATACTCTCGGCCCACTCACAGTACATGATGAACTGTAGTGACAACTTTGCGTGCGATTTCTTGTAACCGATAGTATGTGGGATGCCAGATGTTTTAAGGTTAACCTTAGCCCCAACCATGAAAGGGTCTCCTTTGGTCCCGGTGATGTAACCCTCCTTTGGAACAGCTTCCCTACGGAAAATCCTATTGAAACCTGTAAATAAGATTTAGACATGTTCAACAGGTACCGAAAATAAGAGTCATCAGGTTTCAAATAGGTTTAACAGGTACCGACAGGTACCAACAGGAACATGTCAATTGCACAGGAGTTACCTGTTAATACTCATTGACTTTAATGATTCCAACAGGAAAATGGAAAATTGGTGGTTTATGCCTGTTAATACCAGTTTGATCCTGTTGGTATTTGAACAGGTGTCAACAGGAATTTTCTTCTTTATGCGGAATCCGACATCGTTTATATATGATTGCCATTAACTAACCGACATCAATGTTTCTGACAATGATTTTCGTCAAAGGTGAAAAACCTGTCAGCCTGTTGTCATTTGGAAACAAGGTTGTCGAACATAACAGTTTGACGGAGTTGTAAATTTATGGTCACAATGAATAAAATAGCATTTAGGTTTGGGCGACCATTGTTCTGCTGCAACTCACACCCCTATGTAAACTAAAAGAAGAAAGATTTCATTACTTTCAGAAGTCCCAACGGCCATGGATGACAGCCATTAACAAAATACGCGTGGCACCTTTCAGCCTTCGGAACTTTTTCATTAATAACAAGTCTTCCTAAGCCAAAAATGGGATTTGACATGTATAGACTGCCAACGAGATTCGATCCCGAATGGTAACGATACGACCCCGAAATTGCACAAGACTCAATACTAATTTCAAAATTCCATATGGGAAAGGAGTTGTCTGAACGCCCCTGACATGTTCTTTGTGAAGTACGAAAGCTACGAGGAAGATGACAGACCTAAACAACTATTGTATCCCTTTTAGCAATTGAAAGCAAAGGGAAAGAAATGCGAGAAAATATATGAGAACTCTTGATTCTTTCGGTTCGGAAGGAACAGTCGTAAATTGCTTGTAGGTAAAATACACATACTAATTTGACCCTTATTTTGAACCAATGCTGTGACGATCAATGTGGCCTTACAACGTCATTACAAGGAGGCAGTTGTATTGGTTACGCCTTTATGATGTCATTCATACTTACATACAACGTAACAACTTAACGGTGATCAAGCCTCATTTGTTTGTTTCCATCAGCACAGTTCTTTGGTAGCTACCTTTCCTGACCCAACCATGTGTAACTATATTCACTCAAAGCTTTATTAGAATTGACTCACTACTACACTAAACTCCACCCAAACCGACTAAGATAAACACCATTCCATGGAGGCATCATTGCAAGGCTTAAACGTTGAAAAAGTTAACAACATGAATTGAAATTGTTTCAGCTTGGGTGGGACACGTGCGAAATACTCCCCTTCGTGTATATTTGAGATATCTCTGCGTGGTAGCAAGTCGTAAAAGTCACGATTCGAGCTATTAAAATATCTTAAACTTTCGACAAGGGCGTTTTAACATCTTTTCGCGAAAGGCAATAAAATTCAGTGGGAAGTGGTGTACTATAAGTCCTGAACCTTCTTGGTCAAACACCATATCAAGAGAGATGACCTTTGACTTACAAAAGCTTGTTGTATATATTTTTTCTACCCCCTGAAGAGTTTACACTGGTATTACCACTAAAAGAAATCTAGTACAATCAGAACAGGGTGAATAAAAGTGATAATAAAATAACAATAGGATAGAGAACAAATGAACTATACTGCTTTGATCAAAATCTGATTCACTCGAAAATTTATCTACCTCCCACCGAACTCGGTCAGGTCACAAAAAACGGTTTTCGTGTAGCTAGTGTGTTCTCGCAGTATGAAGTGATTACACACGTAAATTGCTGTTTCACGGATTGAGGCTGGTGTTATCCGAAACAGACTTAATTTTTCAAAGTACAGCACCTACAAACTTGTTATTATTAGATTCTTTACTTCCTACAGATGTATAATCTTGCTAAAATTCATTTCACCGCTGGCGTAATCTTAGAAAAAAAGGCTTCTTCTTGTCTTCTTGTGTGTGTGTGTGTATATATATATGTATATGTATATATATATATGTATATATAGTAGAATAGTTAAGTTCCACGTATACGCCAAGATTAAAATAGAAAATAAGAACGAATGCAACAAAGATCATAACTGGTTGATTGGAGGAGTAAAAAGTATGCAATTTTATTACGAAATTTTCGGTCCCCCTGGAACCTTCTTCAGCGAAATCTTACAGCAAAGTGAATAACTTAATCAAGATTGTAACATGTAACAAACAATGTGTAGGGAGTTGCCCAAACAGACATAAGATTTAGCTGAAGAAGGTTCTAGATGGACCGAAAATTTCATAATAAAATTGCAGATTTTGTACTCCAGTATATACGTATACGTATATATATATATATACATGAATATATAAATATATACATATATTTCATTTCATTGATTTGTTTTTCACATCATACATATATACAAACATGCAATATTTACATCAATTTGAATAAATCCTTTAGTTATGATGTGAAGGAAGTTGAACAAAAAAACCGCAGGGGCTTGACCGAGTCCTCAACTCCCTAGTGTGATGGCAGAGAAAAGAAAAGAAACAACAAAAACTTAATAAGATGCTTAACTTACCCCCTCCCTCACCCCATAACACCATCATTCCTTCATACATGACTACGAGCTACGGGCCTGCTTTCGCACAATAGAGTAAAGCAGGGCTCCAGAAAGTTGAACGTCAATAAGTACTTAGATATAGCTTACCTAGGTTATACCTGAAAGATCTGAAAGATATATACATATACATAGTATTGTGACATATTCTTACTCGTACTAATCGGTGACAGATGGTGCCGAGCAATATAACAATTGGTTTTTTTTAGACTAATTGTTAAATTTCTCATAAGCACCAGTGTCTGGCCTTTGCTCCATTCATGCTATCAACTTAATGTACTTTTTAAACACATCATGTTCGTTTACGATAATCATTCTTTTCGTGACTGAAGGAGTACGAAGACACATTTTACACTAAAATCTGAAATTACTTGCCCCCCCCCCTCACGCATTTTTTGGGCAGAAAACCATTGTATTCTTAATAACGAAGAAATACCATTGTTAAAGACATGGCAGGTGAAAGGTGCAACAAAAATAAACAACTGACACAAAAATTTGTCAATTAATTGACGAGTGAAGCAATAGTTTACCTGATGTAGCTGTTTGTAACTAGTCGGCTTAAGCTGCTGAAATATGAAGTAAGTTAGACCAAAATCAACCTGAACTCGTTGAAAGCACGGTAAACTTGCTCAGGTGACCGATTCTCTATAACACAAGTTTTTATCTGTCTGTTGTTTTCTTGTACGTAACATTGATATCATAGCTCTTAATTAAAACATGTCTGTTCCGAACTCTCTCATTTTAACTGACGCAATGGCATAGATGAAACCGTATGTCCGGTTATTAGAGCCACTTATAGCTTTATTAGCTCCACAAAATGAACCTAAGAGTAGATATAAGATCGCCTTTTCAACCTCTTAATTATCTTTTAATAAGAATTTGTGTCTTCTCGATACTGACACATTCTAAATTTGATGACGTGCCTACCGTATGCTACAGAATGGAGCTGTGGGAGGAGCGATATGAGGTTGTCCCTTTTAATGCATCTACCTACAAGAACAAAATGATGCTAAATAAAATCAATTATTACTGAAACAGTAACCTGCGAAGCGGGCAAATTAATTTGTTCGATTTAATGCTACGGAAGAAAGAACCAGATGTAACTCTAATCGCAGCAAAGGAATGTTTCTTAAGCAAGCCACGGGGACAAAAGTAGGCCTTATCGAAATGAGGGGCGGGCATTACTTCAAGAGAAAGAGGGACTGTCTCATCAAATTCGTTCAAAATGCTTGTAACATTTTTTTTACCTTTGAGTAAGCAGGGTTGCTTAAGGTTGACTAGGGTTTCGTATGCAAAGTTGAAAAACACCCAAACTTGCGGCGTAGTCAAGTTTATTTTCAGGTGAAAATGTCTTGAAAATGTATTGATGATGTTCGTCAATGAGTACATATGACATCGCACATGTGTTCTACAAGTTTACTCTTGCCAATTTTTCGGAAAGCATAGAGATTGAACTACAATTTAACCAGACTGCTTAATTTAACCAGACTGCCTTACTACCTTTGATTTTCCTTCTTCTTTTTATGCGTATTTTGTACTTTCATGTTGTTATTTCTTGTCTTTTTTACCTTTTAGTTAAGTTTGATTTTTTGTCTGCTTCTGTCGTATTGGAGTGCAGTGTCAACCTCCAGAAGCTCCTAGGAGCTTTAGTTGCCACTCCTCAGTCTCATCCTTTTCTCTGTTCACGTGAAGTAATTACGCATGATGTTAATCAATTTATATGCTACGGTATTTATACTCAGTTATTATTTTGTTGTTATTCAATTGATGTGCTTGAGACTTAAATAAAATTATACTGAACTACTGAACTGAACTGAACTTTAATACAACCCGAGGGGAGGCGCCAGGGAGAGGGGGTATACCCTAGAAATCTCACCTCCTAGAATATAAAAAAATATCCTTGCCTTAATGTATTTTAGTTTATCCCGTCCCATAAAGGAATACTTCGCCACCTGGAATCTATCTTGCGCCTTCAATAGCTTGTGTGGCTACGGGCCTGCTTAAACACCGTACACGTCCCTGTTTTACGTATCAAAATTAAAGTAACCTATTAGCAATTAATCATTTAGCCTCCTAGCTCTCATGACACCCATCATGATCGGTCAACGGAGGTAATTGTGGTATAATTGTATTAGTAATTACTGTCCACTATCGTTGGACTCGTTCCTTCACATATGGACTCCATTTCCTAAATTGTGTTTACATGTAAATCACCCATTAATAATACTATCTACGTGTATGGTTTTAGGCCTTCTTGAAGTGAAAACTTTCTTGGTGTATTTCACTTGGATGTTCAAAAAAACAAAAACCTTCGGTGAATTGATTTGTTGGGCAAAATCAACTATTTTCGTGGAAGGATCGTCTCTAAAAGTAAAGAAGTGTGTAGTCCTTTTGGCCGTAAATACCTGTCCTCCGTGTCATGTGATTCTTGAATTCGGAGACAAAGGTTGATTAAACGATCACGTGACAGAAAAAGAGTTGTTTCATGTAATTTATATATCATCATTGCAATCATATCTAGGAAGATGGGAGTTGGACTAAAACCATTCACTTCCCAACATTTTAATGTATATTTATATTCTCCTCGTTTTAAATTTTGTGTACACATTAGACCATAGTATATCGATTTCCTTTCAGTTTTAACAATATTTACTCATCCATTCCGTGGACAAAATTGCGTATTTATACATTTATAGCAAATGAATAGGTAGGCGGCACGATAAGGAAACTCACAAAAAGTTAGACAAAACCCTTACTCGTGACTTTTACCAGGGAGTTGCTGTTTGACGAATAGCACCTCCCACGACATAAATTGGTAATACAAGCCAAACATTTACTTTGTTATTCTTGTAACTCATTTAATGAACTTTAGACAAACTTATTTGAAAATATTAATCACCAGTATTAATCTCCAGACGTTATGATGGGGAATGAGGAACCGCCCTCGGTATCTCAATTGTTTCCCATTAAGAAATTAACAGAATCATGCGTATCTTGCAAATGTTTCAAAATGCTAATTTTCCTTCAGGAAGACTTTCAGAGCAAGTTGTCTCGTAATTAAGGAAACGTATACCTCCCCTCCTTACTACTCTTCGTACATGCAATAAACAATCCACATTTGTTTTTGCTAAACGCTATTCAAAGATGATGCTATTGTCTAACTACCTTTGGGTGCCTCTAGATCGGGGATTACCTCATATGAAAGGACTTTAAGTGGATACTTCAAAAGAATCTGACCATCCATCAGATGATGAGTCTATTTTCTTCAAAGAGGAAAGATATTGACAAAGATAAATGGTTCTTCGTCTGCTACTTTTCAGTCAAAAGAAATGCTTTTCAAAACAAGATTCGTTAAGCTTTCAAAATGTTACTTAATGGAAGCGATCATTTTAATAGGAAGTGAGTTTTGTTGTAGATGGTTAAAGCTAACACAGGCAGTACAATGGTAGCCGTTGATTAATTTCCTGGTCACGTGGTTTTGTTAACCATTTTGTTTAATATTCTAAATCAAACACCGACTTAACGAACGAATCGATACCTATGATTGTCAGTGAATCAATTAATTTTATCGATCTGGAGTATCTTAAGCACAGTAGCGTGGAGTCTTAAATGCAATCTTATCTTAAAGTTAAGTGCTTCAAAATGTTATATTCATTTCCATTTATTTCCTACATAAACAAAAAACAGCAAAATACGAAAGTACACAAACATTAAATCCAGTTGAAAAGTACAACAACCCTTAATATATGCAAGGACAGACTAAGTTCGTTGAGCGTGAAACGGAAAAATAACATATCCATGCACCCTTTTTTCTTTGTATTTCTGAACAAACGTCTGGTAAGGCTATCCCGTGCAGGTAACTAAGGCCCTTTTTCTAAAAACGATTACAAAGATTATGGGATAGAATTTAGGTATCCGTCTCTAGTGTCAAAGACATTTTACTACGGCCGAAAAGATGAATATCAAAATTCTATCTTTTTGTAACTGTTATTTGAAAAGGGGTCTATGGGCGGAGTCAGCTTTGCCCGATCTGATAAGAAATGGCAGCATTATGTATGTCGATCAGAGTGGCACAGTTGCGGTCGTGGATTAGTTAAAATAATTACTTTGGAAAGTTACCTTCAAAGGCAGAGTTTTTCCTGTAATCTCAAGTTAAAAGGCAATAATTCCTTGTTACCTAAAGCCTTGACTTTATTTTGCTGGACTAATGAATATCTGCAATAAGAATCTTTTTTGGAGGGGACATTACTTTAGGTTCCTATTAATTATCGGCTTTTAAATTAAACTTTACGGCATATTGGAGTTACACACACCTAGTAACCTCGTCTCAAATGAGTCGGAATAGAAACTATAATAAACGTTTAGGGGCATAACTTCCCGTCGGCTTGTGTAGTAATTATTTACGGATCAATTTCATTACCAGCAAGAAACTTTTCAATGTCAAAATCGAAGTAAGGTCACACAGTTGTATTTTAAAGATCGAAATACGACCCAAGCAACATGACAAAACAATATGACAGGTGATTTATGATTCACACTTCTGGGAGGTTTATATTTAGGCTGGGCAAAGTTCCGGAAAATTTATTCTTTTATTGATGTTTTTACATCGAAAAAAAAACTAGCCTTCATATACTAATAGTAGTCTTTGTGTCACCTGCTTCCGGAAAATAATAAATTTACTTTTTCTAAAAGTGTTTCAAACATTGGTAGACCGACTGCATGGTCAAGTGGTTAGAGCATCCGACTTGCAGCCGGAAGGTCGGGGGTTCGAATCCTGAGGCTGGCCGGGTCATACAAAAGACTTGTGCTTGGTGCTCAACATAAGCAATGGAGCAGGGAAAACAAGCCAGTGAGCCACAACTGGAAAATAGGCCGTGGCCGGCCCGACTGAGCCGTAAAACCTCATCTAACTAACTAACTAACTAATTCAAAGATTGGTGGAACTAGATTTGATGTAGATGGTTGTCAACCGGCCTTTAGAAAATATGAAATGTAAGTCTATAGATTAATAAATCTATGACTAACTGTACTGGCCAAGAATAAAAAGATTTTAAAAGCAACCAAACTGTCGTGTGTGCATTTATTTCAAGCACGTAAAACTCCTCGAACGGATTGCTTACCTTTCATTACCTGAATACGGCGACGTCGTAATAACTGTAAGGAATTAAATATTGTCCACCTTTAATGGAGGAGCTAAGATAATTTTGATCGAATGTACAAACAATGTGTCTATGCATTTAACTTTAAAAAATCAATGAATTTAACTCAATAATTTCACGTTCTTGAAAACCCCGTCGGGCTCTCACAGCATGAGCCGTATTGAGGTTTCCCGTAAGTCTTTACAACGATTTCCATATTCCCAACTTGACCATTATCTCAAGATTATTTTGAATTATCATGTTTTTCTTATCTGTAGCCTATTTAAAACGTGCACAGACTTTTAATTTGAAATTTTTTACCAGTAAAATGAGAGCTTTAAGGGGTGAATAAAATTATCCCATTGTTGAAAATTTTATAGAAAAGCTGCAAAATACAAAGCAATGGTGAGTCAAAAGGTTCCTTGTGAATTATGATGTAGACTTACTTTAAGTCATTCCCGCGTGCTTGATTCATAGAGTGCATGGCAGCATGCAAATTGAGGAGACTGACGCCTTGTAACCTACACGGAAGCCACCAAGCTAGCTGTTTGTACTGGGAGAAAGCAGCCGCAACAGTGCGACTTTGCCCTTGCCTCAGATATTGAGGAAGGAACTACAATTATTCAAAGTAAAGAATCTTGAACATGTCACCATGGCTTATCTCGGTGTTGAAAATTACCCCTAATCTGACGAAAAACGGATAAAATGACATTTAAGTTGGACACACAAGTCATCTGTCATTTTGCCGTACAACTATACGTAGCGCCCCCACTTTTTGGTGTTCCACGGCGAAACACTGTGCTAGACTCTTCTCCTCACATTTCTATGGATGGCAAAATGTCAGTTGTTTCTTCAAGTTTGGTCAAGGGTAAAGAAACTTCCTAATTAGGGAGTTCACGGTTACGTCACTGGTTGGCATTGGTTGGCATAGAGCATGCGCAAATGCACATG
>WURT03142900.1:0-11178 GCA_009936505.3 Holothuria glaberrima
ATATAGGTCGAAAGGTGAATAGTTGTTCATTCGATCTTGAATTTTTATACCAATCCTAGATAGAGCATACCGTAGCCCTTATCAAAGCAGGAAAGGTCCTCGACCTACTATATATATATATATATATATATACATTGGTGGAGTTCTGTGAAGTCATTTCAACTTTTCTTTCTATATATATATATATATATATATATAAAGATATATATCTTCCTTTAACGAATATAAATCGAAATTTAAAATTTAGGCATTTAGTTAAGACTACTTCTTAAATTACGACCTATCTGTTCATATTCCATCTACCGTAGTCGACCTATAATACATAATTATATAAATGTATACATGTTTACATCATATATACATCTACATATGTATCGTATATACATTGCAACGGTTGGTAACGTATGCCCTCTCCTAAACTTTTGGGTGAAAAGTTAGTACTCAAGCTGCTCAAAAAATTACCCTCATTGAGTAAAACTACTACGCAAATGGGTACCGGCACTACTGCATGAAACCAACTTGTGTCATTTTTTACCTCACCAGTGTAGTGGGAGGCATACGCAACCAACCTGATTTTAGAGTGTACTCTTTTATATTAACCCATTGTTTTGTTGGTGGCAGCCTTTCAAAATTATTTGATAGAAGTATTTTGTGGGTTGAGTCTCGGTCTTGATATGGATGATGCCCATCAAAGCTTCAATTTGAGAACAACACTAATTACTTCTTATACTATAAACCAGTGTTCACGCTAAGGCGCTACTGCCCGATTTCCGCACTGACTTTCCAAGTCCCGCAACAAAAATAATTGTCCACGGAAATTCCTGCGCAGAACTCGCAGCCCACTCTTTTTGATAAATTCCAACCGACGTAGGCCTACTTAATGTTAATTTGGAACTCTTGAACTTGTCTGTGAAACTGTGACACAGAAGAACAATCGGAAATCAATGACTCATACAATATCACGACTCATTTCTAGTAAATAACTGGTTCGTTCATTTCGCTGATTTATAATTTGTGGAAATCCCCCTAGAATTTAAAATCCCGCACAAAAAATTGGAAAGGGGGAAATTCCCCCTCTCCAGTTTCTGAGCTCTAGCGTAAAGACAGCTATACACTCCAAACGGAAAAGTTATGGAGACGTTACACTAGGAAGTTTCAGTAATCAGTATGTGCAAGCAAAGTAATACCACGTTTGATAGATTTAAATTGACACAGACAGGTTCATTCAAGAGCTAGGGTTGAAAAATTTTCAGTGTGTTCACAAATAAAGAAATTCATTTACCTCGATACCGGATCTCTGACCGTGATGATGATTTTAGCTTGTGGCTGTAATGCATGGGTTAAATAGGGCAATGAATCTGTGTCCTCATTCCACTTTCACTGGTGTAGATTACGCGCGCGCGATGGTACTGACCGATCCGTCTCCTGTGAAATAGAAATTAAGGGAGGATTCGGACTTTGATAATCAAAGCTTTACCTTCTGGCCATATCATACTATCAAAGAGGGAATTGAAATCACTTTACACCATAATTATTTTCTAGAAATTGCTTTAAGGATGAAAAAATAGCCAGGCCTCTCATGATGCGCGTTTCGTAAAACATACATAGGCCTACACCGACCTAATACGTGTAAGAATATTGAATACTTCATAGTGTGATCAAGAAGCTTATAGTCACGTGCAACTGAAAGGAAAAAATTAAATACCAAAACGTTTGTTTTATGATTCCTTGCCTAAATAAAATAGTGCACGACGAATCTTTTCAGTCTACCAGGTGCCGAGCTGTGCCGGAACAGAGAGTTGACAACTCCCTGGCCGGAAGGAGTTGGGGGTCGGCAGACTGAAATATCTTGAACTGTTCTTCTTATACCACGTGAAATAAATCATGCTTGCAAATGTCTTAATGTTACTTGACCTGCACCAAATACATTAGGATTCTGCTACTTAATCTGGAGCATCTACACCTGAAGTATGAGATCCTCAACGTTGTCCTTCTTGAGTTATCATGTTCACAGGTTTCCTTGACCTCCACCAAACTCTCTATACTTCTGAAGTTAACTCGCAACATCTATATGCTTGCTTTGAGATCCATCCAAGTTTTACTTTTCTAGATATCATGTTTCTGAATTTTTCACAATTTAAGTTCCTGTACTTCCCACGGAAAAAAAAAAACAATAAAACATTTTGAGTTTACGATATGGCATCTATGAGATCCCTCAATTTAAAACTTTTCTTTAAATATCAGGTATATGAATTTTTCACTTCTTGTCCTCCGGAGACTTCAAATGACATTTCACCTTCATGGAAACAAGAATTTTCTCAAACTTAACTTGGGGCATCTGCATGCTTAGTGTAACATTTCATCAAGATTAAAGTTTATACTGATATCGTTTACGAGGTTTTCGCCAGTTTGATTTCTGGTAACCTTATTTGACCTCTGATATCCACCGAAAAGAATAGGCCTCATGAACCTAATGTATGGTATCCAAGTCATACGTATGATTTCCCTCAATATTAACGTTTTGTGATTTCTTGTTTAAGAGCAGTTTACAAGGTTTACGGTTTTTACACCTCTGGTGACCTCATATGCAGTTTCACCTTCACTAGAAGCAATTTTTCTCTCAATGCCAATAACTATATAGTACTTAGTAAGGTTATCCTAATTTTTATTTTGTTGGAGCGATTTAGTGGGAAATTGCCCCTTTCTTTAAAGAGCTTCAAAAATAATTAAACTAGTAAAAAGAGGGCGAAAGGAAGCGAGAACAGGAAAGTTACAAGAAAATTGTTAATAGCCTATTAACATTGCAAAGTTTAATCTTAATAGTTAGTTAGATGAGGTTTTACGGCTCAGTTTAATCTGAATAGAGCAAATATTTATATCAAATACCATAAAAATGCTAGGAATATTTTCCTCGACGAGCTTCGCGCTGACCCCCAGAGAATGCAGTTTAAAATTTTGTAAGGCACCGTCAAATTTCTTTCAAAGCACGGGCGTCTCCTACGCCCCACACTGTTGTCACTTTATGCTCTGAAATAAGGGTCAATGAAAGTACTAATGTAAGTAATTAAA
This sequence comes from Holothuria glaberrima, assembly GCA_009936505.3. NCBI lineage: Eukaryota > Metazoa > Echinodermata > Holothuroidea > Aspidochirotida > Holothuriidae > Holothuria > Holothuria glaberrima. The sequence continues at coordinate 3,070 of WURT03142900.1, forward strand.
TGCACCATGGTCTTTGCAAACAAAGTCCAATACCTTACCCATGTATAAGGAATCGCAATTCTCGATAAATTATTCGGCGTGCCTTGCGTGAGGCTAATATAAATTGATGTCTCATTAGTACAGCTGTGCGTCGAAAACTTTCGTAGAATTGCCTCGTTCTTACTTCCTGTAGGACAACTTGAATAAAGTGCTGTTTCCAAAACCCTCTCTCCTCCTCCAGCTGTTCACCATCCACACCAAATGACACCATTCTCATCAGATTGGCTGAAACTTACTGTCTTAAATTTGCAATCATCACAAGAAAATATCTCATTAGCATTTCAAATTACGCGTGAGGGAAGCATGATTTTCTCTAGAAAAGGTTCAGAATGACTGAAAAGCCTTCAATTAATTAAATTAATTTATGGGACGGGCTCTCAGCTCGCAGCCTAAGACTTCGCGCCTTCGGCGCTCCCGATTTAAGGCTTCGTCGGAAACAACTTTCCAAGTAGCAGCCTCCAATGAAAATTTCTTCCAGGACACTTCAAATGCCAACGGCCATAGCCATGCCCACGTAAAAAGTACCCATAGAAAAATTTCCTTGCTTTTTAAAGTATCATATGATCTCAAAGTTTCAAAATTGACACTACAGTATCATTTTTCACGGTAATAAAAAAACTTGATGAGAGACTTGCCCCAGACCATCGACAAAAATGAATCATGAAAGAAATAACCTTAGGTAGAATATACAGGTAGGTTCATATATCCTGCTATGGAAGGAACAAGCACCAGTGGGTAAGTTTTTTATGTAATGAGCAATACTGCATTTTGAAATAAATAAAACTAATAGGCTAAAATTAAGTATCTCGAACAACGCTGTTTCTTCGTAGCGCTTCGCGCACAGTTTTAATTATGATTGTTTCAGGATTCGGGATTAGCCTACTTCCTGCAGAAATCTCCGTCGCTTGTCATTGCTTTTACAAACGCTTCCATTATCATTGTAACCATCAACAACCCATAGCCTTACGCAGTGCAAGGGGAAGTTTCCCCTGCCCAGTAATTTTTAAAGCAAAATTTGTTACATGGATCTGTGTAAATTTACCAACATTTTAAAGATGTTTTAGATCCAAGTTGTAATTCCCGCAAATTACCATTTGCTGTACCGTTACATGGGACAAGCACTAAATGAAGGAATGAGCAGAAGTCATTTGCTTGAGTATACTTAGTTTTTCTATTGCTCATATCCCTAAAAAGTACTCAGAGTCCGATTTTGACAGCGCGCTTCATGCGCGCCCGCACTCTGAAAACTAGATCTCCCATTACTGAAACTTATTATTCCAAAGCCCCCTCCCCCTCCTACCATCAAAATGATCCATTATATGCTCTCCTCCTGAAGACCTCTGAATTATCGACTCCGGGGGATTGTTAGTCATAATTATACGGAGTAACAATATAACTGAAGAATGTTCTACTATGATTTTTACAGTCTGTCAAGTGCACAACCCAATGTCATTTGAACTTGATGCTAAATTGCATCATTTTAAACTTTAAACTGTGCAGTTATGGGAGGAGCTACAAGTTGCATAGTATGGAGAATTGGACCTGTCTGAAATGATGAAACTTGCCCTTTGATACACAGTCTCTGACCAACTACTGGCTACAACTCTTTTAATCAAAAAGTTTCCGCACTACTTACCAAACACTTCAGGGTGAAACGTAGTCCGTGTACGTTCCATTTGAGTTGTTTATTTTCAATGTTGACTTTTCTATCTCTGAGGTCTGATTACCGTAGACGTTCAAGTAACAGTCGGATGAAGATGTCTGTTTGACTTCGAGCCTTTGTAATTTTCCTCCTTAAAAATATGAAGGGGGAAAAGAGCGAAAAGTTTTACCAAAGAAAAATGTCCAAGATTTGAAAATAATGGTAGGGGAAAAACCATAAATACTGGAAGTGATACGTATATTACCATAAATGGTCGTTGGGTTTTTCCTCCAATCAGTAGTCTCGTGAGAACACGGTGAAGCATTGTCAAGAAAACGTCCTTTCCCAGCGTTCCATCAGCTAAGCTTGATGGGAAGGTTATCACCTTTCCACTGTGAAGGCCAGGGACACAAATCACAGGGGAAAAGGTGCGAATGTACGGTACTGAACCATCTGAGGTACCGTAGTACTTCCATGCCTGAACTAACTTTTTCATCTTCACAGCATGGACGGTAGTACCGGGCCCGTAGCCAGATGAGGTGCTGAAGGGGGGATGGCTTTCAGGGGACGAAAAATTTTTCGAGGGGGGCTTAATGTGTTACAATTATTAAGTAAATGGCAACTTGAAAACTTACTAGGGGCGAAAAATTTGAAAGGGGCTTCGCCCCCCTTGCCCCCTCCCCCCTTGGCTACGGGCCTGGGTAGTACTCCCATGCTTGCTGGTAGTACCTCCATGTTCATATTCATCGTCATTATACCCAGTTTACGGGAATGTGTCATTTACGTGGCAACGTTTGAAATCTAAAATGACGTAAAATAGAGCTAAAATACCTAAAATGTTTATTTTCAGGAGAATCAATACAGTAATTGGTTTGACTCTACTTCCATAAAAATGTATACAGCTTCCAAGAGGAACGTTCCCTTACAACCTTTGTTTTAATGCAACCTTTAAGTAAGATACAATATATAGTTATAAACTAGATAAAGAGTCGGGTTGGGCCAAGTGAGTTGCTGTTGTATTCTGGGTGAAAACCCATTGCGTTACTATTACCAGAAAGCCATGTCTCAGTGATTTCTTGCTTGATGTACGTATATTACACCTGCACCTATACTGGCTGCATTCGTACTACCAACGTACGTAAAAAGCGACGTTCAAATTATACATCTGCTATGAAAATGGCGGAAAAAAATATGTTTTTACTTAACAGTTTAATCACCATCTAAGTGTTTCTTGAAAGTTCTACAACCTACCAGTATCTCCTACAGACCGAAATTAGTGTGTAAGTTAATGGAGGAATAATTAGTGTTGTGCTACCTACATAAAGAGCAAATTTTAAAATGGGTTGAAAACGAAAAACATATTTCTGAGTCGGCCTGTCTATGTAAGACCATCTACAGTATGCACATGAAAGGGTCAATTTCAAGCTCTACTCCACTACTAAATTTCTACGGACTGTGAAATGGCCGTACCACGTGGTTAACTGCTATGAATACTTCAAATTGCAGTATAACCTGTAGGAGATTGGACGTTACCTCTATACAATAAATGTACGTTGCAACACTGTCAGAAAACTCACTTATTTGAATCCTCTTAATTGACCACCAGTGTGGCTCCTTCCACACTCTCAGGGCATTTGGATGTTTTACCACTCTACCAAACACATCAGAGGTGCTGCATTTATGAAACCCAATGACATAGAAATACGGTAGACACAACAGCTTTTCTCCTCCCATCCAACACGGGTTCCGATAGTTTTCCAGATAGTTGGTGTGAGCACCCTGTTAAAGACCTGCAACGGGGACAAATAATTCTTGAATCCAAAAAAAGCGCATAGCCTCGTAGGAAGCTTTTCTTAACTGGGGTCTGAACATTGTTTCGGACCACCGTCCTGGGGTAGGATCTATGGGGAGAAGTTGGGATCCTTATATGCCATTCGGTGCAATTTATTGGACAAATTTGAAGAAAAATCACTGCAAAATTTTTAAATTTTTAAAAAGGAAACAAAAAATAGGTATTCGTCCTTGAACTGAGGACGGGCTGACGCATACTTCCACCCCACTAATTTTATTTTACTGGGGGCGCTAACTCCCCCTGCTTCCTAAGCGTATAAAGAAGCGAAAACAATGATCGTCATCATGAGTACGGACTCAACTTGGTAAACGTCTTTTAGGGATCGTGATGACTTCCTGATCTTTGATTGGACCAAACGTAAATCAACTACACTCTAAAAACATGCCGTTCAAATTTGAACCAAATCCGTTCAAATGGGCACTGACCGAAATCTGGTCAAGTATTTGACTAGATTTGGTTCATTTTGAACAGGAAGTGTTTAATTTTTGAACCGAAACTAGTCAATTAGTTGATCCTTTTTCGGTTAAGTGCCCATTTGATCCGTTTTCGGCTCATTTTGAACAAAACGTTTTTAGAGTGTACTGGAAATGAAAAGATCTGAACAAAAAGGACGTAATAACTGACCTGGCCTGATCTAAATGGTGCCACACAAAATTTCAACACAGCTTACAGTTACCCTGAATATTTTGGGAAGAAGCATCATTCCTTTTGATTGTAGCTGGGCAGGAGCAAGTGGCTTCATTGTATATCCCATATACCTTCGAATTTATTAAATAGCATTTTGTTATTCCATGGTGGTGGGACAGGAAAGGGTTAGCAGCTTAAGGAGAATGCAAAATGCTTAACATACTCTCAAAAGTTTTGTAGGGGCAAGAATTTTAGGAATTTTGAAGGAATGTTAGCGAATGTTTGGAATGTTTGGGTATTTCCTTTTCGGACAGAGTAACGTGAAACTGAACCTTGAGTTTCTGGCTCCATGTTGTATCAACGCACAACCGAGACAGTTACGGAGCTAGACGACTTTGATGGGGAGGTGAGAATGGTGTTTTGAGGCACATTTTAGTTTGTACTGACTGTAGATATCAAATGTCTCTGTCTAACCAAGGCGCCTATACAGGTAACCTACGAAAATATTTTGCCCAATAATACGTCCATGGTTGCATACATGTAGAGTGCAGTAAAATGCTAAAATATGAGCTAAACGTCTGTTAATGGGTAATAGGGGTGGGGAGGGGGAAGACATCCCTACCTACAAGGAAGCTCCGCCAATATTTGAGGAGTGAGGTACGGCAAAACGGCAAAAATAGCCTAAAAAGGAGCAAAAATAGTGACACCTGTCCTACAGGCTTGTCGGCAATTCCAATGTTCAAATTTACCCATTTTTTTGAAAAGGTAAGCAGATGTCATGATGCTTTGGGATAAATCAATTTCGACAATGTAATTTCCTTGTTCTTACTGATTTTATAAAAATTTGTTCAGAGTAAAATAGATTTCTTGTTGTTATGCACGACCTGTTTATTAGTACCTCTCTTAAAAAGAAAGATAGTCATGTAAAATAAAACATTCAAACGCTCAGCAAATGTCTTGTCATGAAAATGATTTTAAATTTGTAGACCATGCTTCACTGGTTTCTTTAATTTTTCATTTATATAGGTAGGGTTCTGGGTGTTGCCGGGTCAGCTGAAATGATGAAAATACCAATTTCAATTTTAAACTTATTACTGCCACTGAGAGAGGAAACAGGCGTAACGGAATCGTATGAGCTTACATCGGGTGCGAGTATCTTCAGATGATCCTTGGTGAACAACGACAAACTTCTGGACCAGCTTTTACTGATTCCAACATTACTGGAATTCATCAGAGTCAAATGAAACTCCGCATTTGTATTCTTGTCAATTAAAGCTTCCATAAAGTTTGCTTTGAATCTTAACGAAAGATATAAAGAAGCTTCTGTGGAGCGATACTTCATACATACTCCGATTGACCACATGACAATACAAAACATGGCAAATCTTGAGACCATCCGGAAGTATTCCTGTCAAATAAAGGGAATAAACTTATTCAGTGCTTTATCATTTCTGACAATAACAAATTTGCTGGCTTTCTTCAGGTCAGTAGTGTGTAAACATTTGGAACAATTAAAGCTGATAAACCTTAACCAGAAAACCTAAAGTCCTAGTGATTCGTTGCAGAAAGAGGGTGCTTTGTTGCAATGAGGTTCACCTCTCAAATTTATCCTACTGATAATATTAATTTTTACGATCTTTCTACCATCTGACGTCTGCTGATTTCATATGGCCTTTGAACTCCATCAAAAATGATATAACAAAATGAAAAAGTAGTGTCTCGAAAGGGACTCGAACCTCAGCTGTCTGTGTGAGAAACAGAGCACTATTCCACAACAATAAAGTCCTTTACACATGTGCATAATTAAGTAATTAAAATTTAACTTCCAACTGTAACAGTTACGCTTATGACAAAACAAATGTTCTCTTTAATTTTTTAATGGTACAAAAATGCAGCCCTAACTTTTCCTGGGTCATGAAACACCAGACAAAATTTGGAGGTACTGCCCACTGTCTATTAGGTTTACAAGGTTTTCGTAGTTCCACCTCTGATAACATCAGATGACTTTCAACCTCGAACAAATCGGTAGCTTTCTCTACACATAAAGTGACAAATCTATGTACCATGTATAACAAGTATCCATCATCACTGTCTTAAATGATCATGTTTTTCAATATTTTCTGCAATCTCTACTGACCCCACATGGTCTTTGACCTCAATCAAAAACAATAGGGTTCTCTACTCACTATGACCCATCTGCACACTAAGTAAGACAAGTGTCTGTGCTTCCTCCTTTGTAATGTTTACAAAGTTTCAGTTTTTGTCCTCTGATGACCTCTGATGACCTCAAATGACTTTTGACCTCCTCCACCAAGCAATAGTTTTTCCTCTCAACATGACATCCGTATATACCAAATGTGAAGTGTCTGTCATTGCTATTTTGAGATGTCGTGTTTACAGACCATTTATGAAGGCTTTCGCAGTTTAACCTCCGGTGACCTCAGATGACCTTCCAAAGACAACAGAGTTCTTCCTTTTGAAATGACAAATCTATGTAACAAATATGAAAAGTGTCCGTCTTTTTATCTTGACATATGGTGTTTACAAGGTTTTTGGCTTTTGACCTCTGGTGGTCTCAAATGACCTTTGACCTCCACAAATTCAGTAGGGTGTTTTCTGTTAACATGACAAATCTATATACCAATTATGAAAAGTGTCCGTCATTGCTAACTGGAAATATCGTGTTTACAAGCCATTTACAAGGTTTTCTCAGTTTAACCTCTGGTGATATCAAATGACCTTTGACATCCACCAAAAGCAATAGGGTTATTCCTCTTAGCATCACAAATGTATGTTCCAAATATAAAAAAGTGTCCGTCATTGCTATCTTGAGATATCGTGTTTACAAGCTAAGTGTCATATATACACTTACACACGTACACACACGACATCACCATCGCTTAGGAATCTTGCCTGCCTTCGACGAGGAATTAGTCATTGATGGGTCTTAATTGTTTATCAAAAGGTACTGTTTACAAGCATTTGCTATATACATGTAAAGTGTTGTGAAAGGACGCATAAACCACAAACAATAAAGGCACAATTTTGCCTCACTTAGGGAAAGACATCAATTACAAATACTCAAATACTAAAGGAAGGAGATGAAGTTAGGCAGTAAAACATTCAGTTAGGCTTCAGTATCTTTCTTATGATTGCCTTTGAGCAAAGTTAGTTCTTCGTGAGTAGGAAACTAGCCAAGTTTCAACAAGAGCACTTTGAACGCCGAATGGTTGCTATTCTCATTCTATCAAAGGATGAATAAAACCCATGTAGGTATATCATTCTAGGCTCTGAGGAATGCAGGGCCTAAATCTTCCGCCGATGTAATCATTCCCTTGGTTTAAATCAGACTTGTAGTACGAGTACAAACTCACGAATACGAGTATAAGACCTCGAGTACGAATACGAGAACGAGTACAAAGCCATGAGTACGAGTCCTTGATTTTTAAACCCTCTGAGTACGAGTACGAGTCCAAAACCATGAGTACGAGTACGAGTACAAAACCATGAGTACGAGTGCGAGTACAGAAAAATGTACTCGAGTACGAGTGCGCGAGTACAAGTACGTAGTACTACAAGTCTGGACTTTAAATACCAACACTGAAGATAACTAGTGTTGGCCGTGACATTTGATGAAGCTTAGCTGATCGGAAAGGTCAAGGTTCGATTTCCGGCTGGGAAAAGTAAGGAGGGCTTTTTATCCACGAGTTTTCTTTAGTTTTCCAATCTGAACTTGCGCTTAAAAAGATACAAAATTGGTCTAAATTGGTCCTGGTCAGCCACGACGTGAAGATGTAATTTATGAGCCAAAGGCTTATCCCACTTTCGTGGTCTATAAGCGTCGTAAAAGATCTAGCCCATCTAGACCGAATCAATTGTTGTTGTTGTTGTTGTTGTTGTTGTTGTTGTTGTTGTTGTTGTTGTTGTTGTTGTTGTTGTTGTTGTTGTT
>WURT03142922.1:0-11178 GCA_009936505.3 Holothuria glaberrima
ACAGTGTAGACAGGGTAACAACAATTTGAAAACATTTTGAAAATGTTTTGAAAAGAATTGACAGGGCATTTCTTCTGTAACATTTTCAAAACATGATGTATACCCTGCCTACACTGTGTAACAAACCGAAAACAAGCATGTTTTTGGGTTTGTTGCCAGTGGATGTTTTGGAAGTGTTTTGGGAATGTTTTGAAAATGTTCCTCGTGTAGACAGGCCTTAATATTCACAAATGATGCAACTTCGGTTGCAAGGATTGCGCGCTCAGCGCGCCGAAATCTTCCGCGAATGAAACTTATTGACCATGGTTCATGAGAGCTCAGCCAGGAGAAGCGCCAGGATTTGCCCGACAGGGGTCTAGCTCTGCAAAGAATGCCAGCAAAATGAACCCCCGACAGATGTGAAAGTTTGCCGAAAAATGAGGAATGCGCCAGTTTAGTGGCGCAAAGCCCACCGAAAAAATTAGGGAATCTATTAAAGAAAAATTAAAATTTTTTATTTTTAAGAGCAAAAGCAAGAAGGTTGTCAAGGCGAATGGTTGTCGTCAGCTGTCCCAGATGAGGAGCCATGTACACTGCTGCCCCACCCCCTCCACGTGGTCTCACCTCTTGGCTCAACAATGACACACTCTTAATTTCTTGCAAAATATGTTTGCCACGATGGCGAGTTTGAAGTAAGAATCTTCTTTATATAGAAGATACGAAGAGGATTGAAGTCCGCATCAATGTAATTTTGTGATTTTCCAGAATCGCGCCTGCAAGTGAGGACAATTGTGGAACCTTTACCGCTGAATAAAGCCAGCCTGTTTGAAACGGCGGGTGTTAAGTTAAATTAGAACTGAAGATGAAAACGCGCGAAACGCACGAAAATTTTTGTACTTGGTGGTATTCAGCAAACTCTAGCTAACATTTTATTCTACGTTATCTTTCCAATAACTTTGTTTAAAGCTCTGAATGAAAATCAACTGAAGGGTCACGAACGGGTCAACAGTTCCGTTGATGTAACTATGACGTCGATAACTGAAATTTTTTTAATGGAATTTCAAAGAAATGCCTTTAAACTTTCAGGTGTATCTTTTTCTAAAGGTTAAGCTAAGCTTGGTTGACATATTCATGGCTTGTCGATAACAGAATTATCAAAAGTTTCTTTGAAAATTCAAAAATGCTTCTCCCTCAAGCAGGTGAAAACACTTTGTAATACTCCCTCTGGACGTGCTCAAGGCTGAGAACCCTTTTTTTTTTCATTTTTTAACTGCCGCTCTTGCATTTACCCACGCGCGATTTTTTGATACTAAGCAATACGCCGCCGAGGAGGTAGCAATGATTTTTAACAATAACGCTATAATCTGGTATTTCTTAGTTTTATATTCACAGATCAAACGTTTGATACAAATATTATAATGGAAATGTCCAACTCGGGTTTGCGATAAATCGCAAAGATAATACAAAGATTAACGATGAATCAATATTTAATAACGAAGAATTTATTACAGTTCCCATATTAGAAAACAAGCATTAATTCTTCAGGCACAGCTAACCATGAACAACAAATCAATATAATGTAAACGCCGCGCATAAAAACATGCATAAATACATATCAAGCAACTGTTCAGTTCGAAATATGCTCCAAGACATTAATCAAAGGAGACATTAAAATATAATACCATCAGAAACAGGTCAGCCTGATTGAGGAAAATTACCAACTTGTAAATGCGACAAAATAAACATATATCTGTGTTGACATGCTGATAGCAAAAGGAACGGTCTTCTAGTTCCAGGTCTGTAGATGATGAACCCAATGCGCACGTTTTAAAAGTCATGTCAACTAGAAGGGCATAGACCCTTTTCAAAATAGCAATTCACAGGATTGTGGGGTGGAAATTTGGTGCACGTCTTTTTGCCACAATAAAATGACACCGACAAAAACGACGCGTACCAAAATTCTATCCGACAATCCTTTTTAGTTGCTAGCAGGGGCGTATCCAAGAATTTTCAATTAAGGGGCACATGGTTTGATTGATTGCTGTCCTATGGGAGAGGTCTAAGGAGAAGGGTTCCCCTCCCCCTTTGGAAAATTTTTCCTTTTGGAAAGGATGAGATACAACATGGTGCAATACTTGACACATTTTGAAGTATAATTATAAACATTTTCTTCATGACAGCTAAGGAGGGGGAAGGGAGGGAAAGGGCCGCCTCCCGCTGGATCCGCAAGTTTGGTTTTTTTTTCTTTTTTTGCCTGAACTTTTTTTCACGCATGATGGCCGATAGCGGCGCGCTCCTTTTGCGCCCCCGTGAATCCGCCACTGGTTAGTTGGAAAAGGGTCCATGGGAAGTCTTACTTTTTTATGTAAAATCTATGACGTCAGAACCATCAAAGGAGGGGATACTTAATAGACGCTGGCAATGACGATATTGAATCTTTTTTCAACTGACATTTTGACCTCTTACTGACGTTAAGACTGGATATGACTTCCATCAACTCTACATAGAAAACACTTACAGGATGAATTTCCAGCAGCAATTTTCCTACACACTGACATGCAAGGCAAATCTTAAATAAGTGATTACTTCCATAACATAGATAAATATAAATTTCAAGAAGTAGGCCCCAGTTTTAAATCTAAACATTCAATTCGACTGAATCATAAATGAGGAGCCCTGCGCCTGTGAGCAGTATGTCATGAATTCGGAAAGTAGGAATTCTTTGACTCACTCGGTGGTCACACGCATGCTGTTCACGTGGCTCGCTGCGTTCTGTAATGTATTTGATCAAAGTCATTGGGACATGAACAATTTAAAGGACAATCAACACTACATACAGAGATGGACAAAAGTTTAAAGAGCTTGAAGCATATGGTTTAAAATTTAGCTGACGTATCCCCAAATCAGCACTTTTTGAATGGCAGAGTAAGAGTTTAGCTAAGGGGCAAATCTCCTAATCCCAGACAATTCCAATTCTCGTAAGTTACTTTTAGCCCTCTCCCATAACTGTCTTAAGCTCCTCCTCGTGTAGACACAGACCTAGTTTATTGATTAAGGTCATGTTCTGGTGAACATACAAGACTATTATGTGTAACCAGAACACTCTCTCTGCATTGTGTGAAATGTGAGCTACTGTGCATCTTTTGAATTTTCAAACTTTCATATCAATCAAAGAGCAGGCAACAATTGAGAAGTTTGATATCCCCAACCAAAAATGTACTACGGGGTGATGAGTGTCTGTCATTGAGTGAAACTCACAGGACTTTTACAAAAGTATTGTCTCATGTTGACAACCTTGCAAAGGGTCTCCTGTGGTTTCTTATAAGAAGGGTGGATCTTAAATCAAATGGAGGTATGTATCCTGCTCACGAGCCCTCGGTGCCATACAGTCAATGCCTATATCCTTTGTCCCTGAAGTGAAAAAAATGACTATCATATTTTCCCAGGGCTGGTTATCACCCAGTCACTAGGTAACTCCAAGCTTAAGTTTGTACCCATTTAAGCTGGGTGGAATGGAGCTGACAGCGTGACTGGTCTTTCTCAACAACATGCCCCTACATCCCAGGATGGGCTCAAACTCACAACCTTCATAAACATAAGCATCACCTGTAGGCAAATTGATCTCCTGGGGAGCATATTTTTCCTAAAACTGAAAAATTTTACATTTTGTTCAACTGAATATTTTCCTGCAAAAAAGCTGTTAAGTCCTCAATCAAAAATTGTCAGCTAAAACAAGGGGTCATCCTTACTTTAAGGCCCATCTACATGATCATACATTTGTCCATAAACATCGTCATACAAATATTTGAACACTTTTAAGGAAGTTGAAATATGCAGGGAAATGCTTGAACACTTACATACAATATGGAAATTGTTCAAATCTATTGAGAAAGCAGTTCACACAATCATATGTTTGTCCATGAATATAGTCATACAAATGTATGATAATGTTTTTGACCAAATGTAAGATCAAGTAGATGGCATTTTAGTCCAAAAGTTATCCTCCACTTTTTTAACATATAAAGATAGAAAGACAAACATCTGTAATAGAATCACATTTGGTCAAAAACCAAGAATCACTTCAAACAAATAATCTGTAAAAATTTTTTTTCGCTTTAAGAGCCCTTAACTGTGAATGTGATTACAATAAACAACTGCCTTAATGTGATCTGAACTGCAATGTTGGATCTCTACTTTGATAAACTCTGAGACTACAGAGAATAAGCTTTGTCAAGGTCTGTCATCTAATGCCTAGAGGAATTGCGAGCAAACATTGACTTCTTGATAAGCAAAAACAGAAGAGGTAAACAGATTCCTGCTACATCATAGCATCATGACATTTTTAAGCACAGTTTTGAAACACAGTTACTAGTCAACCCAGTTTCCTGGCTACTTGAAGCTAATCATTTGCTACTAGACCCTTCTCTTCTGTTTCTTAAAAGGTTAAGAACTGCACTTTTCAAAATATATGCTTTATTAAAAGTGACTAACATTTTGTTTTGACCTGTGAGCTATTCAGTGTGACACTACTTTGTTCCTGGCTCAACATTATCGTTGATCACATTTTCAAATCTTTGGAAAAGTTACTTTTCTTGCTTTATCTGTTTGTAAAGTCCTAATGAAAAAGGACGTTCTATGGTCAGTAATTAAATTTTTTTTGTTTGGAAGCCTGACTACAACCTACATTTTTTTGCATAAGATGAAATAAAATACGTTTTCAGCTCCAGCTTGGAGTAAAATTACTCACACCATGTTCATCATCAACTGCAAACCTCTACTGTACTACTTTTTAAAATGTTCCCCTGGTACACGAGTGTATGAGGTAGGGTTCTGTATGGTGGATAGACCCCCACCCCAACAAAAAAGTTAATTATAGGGCAAAAAATGTTCACTTCCTGGCAAAGTTAATATCACAGCTATCTGCCAATAAAGGATAATTCCAGGACAAACACTTCCCCATCCCCCCTCCTCACCCTTGTAACATGTCTTACATCCACCTTTGCTCTAGTGAAACTATCCCTTTGCTGTTAAGCCCTGTCATTTTGAATGATTAATACATTACATATCAAAACTTATTTTATGAAAACAGCTACAGAAAGCAAATCTTTGTTTGCTAGGGAGAGGAGAGGGGAGAGAAGGGGAGGGAAAGGAGGGGAAGGGAGGCAGCCAAGTGGATGAAGATGGCTTCAGTCAAAACATATTTTTTCAGAGACAAATATGCTATGACTTCACTTGGCAGAAGATGCAAAAAGCCTAATGGGAAAACTTTGCAATCAATGCAAAGTCATCTAATACTCATAAACATTAACCAAATATCCCCTCTACTGGTCAAATAGTAGGGGTGGTTTGAAAACGTGGTTATTAGGGGAACCATCCCCTAATAAGCCCTCTGATGGCCACCTCTCCCCTAACCCCCTCCCCCTGAAACTAAATCACCCCTTTTAATGTAATACACAATCATGTATGAGGTGTACATACATTTCATCAACTTTGTATGCCAGGTGAATGTAGGACATAAATACTCAGTGCACAACAAAAGGAAAGAGGACATCAAACAGTCTCTGTGAAGGACAACCCTTACTGTCCCTCATCACCTCCTTTTATAATGAGAGCACATACTGCCCTCGTTCTACTAGGTGTACATGTGCTTTTCTGGAGCTTGCTTGTGAGCCAGATACAGGAAGGTGATGCTACTCAGGGCACTAATTAAAAAGATAACATCAAACCACCGGTGGTAGAAATTAAACTGGAGATCTCCGAGGACCTGGGTGATGATAGTACGGTACTCAGGAGGGACATTCATCCTCATCAGTAAGACACTGGATACAAAGTACATTCCCTGGTAAATGAGGTAGAATTAAAAGATTATATACCAAATGTATCTACTTGAACACTCATATTCCAGACATGTAAGCAAAGTAGAGGTCCATTTCCTGAAACTGTGTTATCCAGGATTGTTGGCCTGAGGGAGGAGTTCCCCTTTGAGAAAACTTTTCACATCAGGAGGAAGGCCTAGGTGCAAAATGGTGCTTTTTCTGTTTTTCAATTATGTTCATGTAGTAGAAATTTCGATTTTTTTGTAAAAAGATTACAAAAAAAACCCAAATTTTACCAACCCTTGACCATCTACCCACCATAACCACTGCAAAACTTTTTGTCTAGCAAAATGAATTTCCTGAGAATTTTGCTCAGGACTTCCAATTTCCTACAATCTGGAAATTTTCTGAACTCTTACATCTTTGATATTGTGATACACAGGTTCTTTGATGAACCTAACACAGATAAAATTGAAATTATGTAAAACCTACATAGCAAAGTGAACCCTGCATGTAAACTTTTACATTCCAACAAATCAGTACAAGACACAGAAGCTCTTAAATCACCCTTGGTTCTATCACGGTTTTGTAAACTCAAAAAGTTGTGAAAGAGCTGAAAACTTTTATCAGGTAACATATGATTGTAAGATTCTCAGAATGCAGAAAGTTACATGCAAGGCAGTGATAAAAGTGAAGGGAGATTCTGTTCATCAAAGCATTTTCTGTTTTTCTTCCCCACCATCATTGAAATGACACACACAGACCTAAAAGTAGAAATCCATACATAAACAAACCCAGTTGCCTTGCTTTTCCTCACCCCCTGTATCCCCTGCCCCCTATCCCCCTCCAAAACAATGGCTTTCACCCCAAATGCTAGTACCACCATAGTTTGAAGGCACTACAAACTTACCATTATCTGAGCAAGACAGAGCACAATGACATTAGATGATTTTGTACTTGACATGGCATAGAAGAACTGCAAAACAAAACAAAATTAAATAAATCCAATTATTTCAAATTTTAACAGCAGGAGTAAATACAAGTTTACAATTTTATTAAACACAGATAAAGCAGAATGCAAGGGCATTAGATTTTACCACTTTAATAAAACCTTTGTAAATATCATTTTAAATTCCCAACATAACAAAACACAATCACAAATGATCTTTGCTACATGGTGGTAATTAAAGGCATTTTCAGTAAAAGGTGTCTTACCAGGAGACAACAACCAATTGCAACATAATACTATAAGGTGAACCAAATTACACAAGGAGCTACTGAATAGAAAAGGGTTTGGGGGTCTTACATGAGCAATTTGGCAGGATACAGGAAAAAGGAACCACACAGCTCCTTGCTAATGGGTTAATGTGACCCATAGGGTGGCTTTTTAAGCATTAATGTCATCAGGGACTTCAAGTAGCAGTTCATTACGCATCATAAACAATATTAATGCACAGCACGACACCACAGATACTTTTACCAATACAATTTACCTTAACAAAGTTCACTGTTTAATGTCTCTTTACATTTTGCTATATTCATAAAGCCATCATTGAAATACATTTAAATTATGGCTATAATCCTACCTTTGTTAATTTAATGAGCAGGCCACGGATGGATGTAACTATGATGATACCAACTAGAACAAACGAAACTTGTTGTGACCAAAACTTCACCTGAAATGGGAGAAAAATATTCTATCAGATTTGGTATGATAAGTGTGCCAATACTTTAAAATGTCCTTTAACGACTTGAACAGTTAATTGTATTAAACGTGGACATAAAATTAACTGTAAGGTATGGCATATGGTAATGAAAACACTGTTATTTGGTCATCAAATGTACAACGATGGTTACTGCTTTGATTCAGTTTTATAAATACCAAAACAACAGAGAACATTCATTTATGATAAATGAATGGTCAACTACACTTAATCAAACTGCATCATTTTAGAGGAGAATCACCCCCCCCCCCAATTCCTCCATCCTTATCCTTATAGCTATTCCATGTGAATGTTTCTCTCCTAATAAAATGCCATAAACTATATTCAAGAGATCACCTAAAGCAATATTCTACTCACATCAAATTCAATTCCAAGCCAATTGACACAAATTTCTACTCCTTTGGTGACGGGATCCGTCTTTCCCACTCTGTCAAAGATGATGTTGATCGTACAAATTGTAATCTTCCAGAGGCAGTATAGAGAGAATACATGGCCCATTACATTGAAAAACTTTCCTTTCAGAGTTCTAGAATATTCCATTCTTTCCTGAATGTTCAAAGGAAAAATAAAATTCTCAACATAAGTCTTGCTTATAGCATAGGTAGTGGTTCTGACTTACCATTTGGCACTCCCATTCCTTTACCCCAATCAATCTGCCATCTTCTAAGAATCTCCCATTTTCTGTCAGTTTTTACAGAAGTCTTCGCTTATTTGAAGTTGTTAGTCCTAGCTGTACTCCCTTCTTAGAATTGTTACTCAATGAGCACACATTATGGAAAGCAACTCTTCTGATCCCTGCAAGTACAAGTAGCAACATATATCTGAAAAACTCCCACCCCACCCCACTGCACCTCACCCCTAACCCACTCCTTCCCTCTTACTTGCTTTCTTACCTTTGTGTAGTTAAGATCTACTAATTCCAGAAAGAGGTGTCGACTAAGTTCCTCATACCCGCTGACCTCCTGCTGTAACTGAGAAACATCTGAGAGACGTCCTTCGATAAGGAAGAGGTTCTCACATAAAGTAATCTATTAACCAGTCACTAGCCCTGTTTGTCCATCTGTCTCTCTTCCTGTCCATCCATATGTCCTTCCATCTGTCTCTCAGTCTGTCCACCCCCCATCCCTTCATCCTTCTGTCCGTCTGTCCACCAGTCAGTCAATCAACCAATTCATCAATCAAACAATCATTCAATCAAATGATATTTGTAAATGGCAAAAATCATACACATGCTCTATGACACTTGAAGCACAAAGGTTATCTGTAAACAGGATTCATTACAAGGCAAACTGTGAGACAAGACGAGCAATCTAAATATTTAACTTTTTTCAGTGTACAGGAAGTCTATTACGTATCTTTGTAGCATAGCCTGAACCAGTGAATAATACACATCAGTACTATGCTCAGCGAGGAGATGCTACCACAAACTTGACGAACAAAGAGCTCGCTGTTTGATGTCAACTTGAGGTACCTTTGCAACTTCATGGGAAGCCTGGTTACAAAAAGCCTTGAAGGCAAAGCTTATAGTCCATTCATTGTGTTATGGGAAGCCAGTGAAATTTAATGAGCTCTTAAGGTTGTCCTGATTGCTTGTAGCAATTACAAGATACCTTATTTTCCATCAGTACAAAATTAGCAACACACAGGTTCATACAGTCATAGACCATCTTATGTCTAATAAAAACACTGATTCAAATGAAGAACTTCTGCGGCTGTTTTTGCTTTTTTGGAAAATAAATTAAAACTAGAATTTTGACCGTCATGACACTAGATCCAAACTATATTGGAAGTGATACTTATCTTTGCAAATAGTTTTTATTTTTCAAAGCACTTGAATATTTTTGCAAAGTTCTAAATTGCAAAACTCATGTTGTAAAAAATTTGACAGAACTAATGCAAAAACTCAGTTGGAAAGTTCATAGATGGCATATAAAAGTTTATGAACATTTTATGTTGTGTTGTCAGAAACTGTAAAGTAATATTCAAAGATGGAATAAAACTTCTATCAAATGCAAAAGAATCACAAATGCTGCTTAATAAAATCAAGATTGCTAATTATCTCCATTCATATCAAATGAAGGATTTAAGTCTTAATTTATTTTAATAAATGAGACAGGGACTCAATTCATTCAATCTGATAAAATTTGATTCAATTCAATAGTGGAACTTACAAGATATTTGCAGATAAAGTAATTACATTTGCTAACTGCAATGAACTTGAAGCAAGCAGGAGTGATGTCATTTCCTCACATTAGTGAACAACGCTTTGTTTTCCCATCTCTTGTTTGGACCTTTAAATTAGTAGTGATACAAATTTCTGTACAAGGAGAGTGTAGTTTGTTAAACTCCCATGCTTCAAATGTAGCCACATTATCAAAGCACTAGATTATGAAGGAGAAAGTTGGCTTTAAGTAAAAACAATACAAAACCATTATGCGTTAGACTCTGTTAGTTTTTTTTCAGTTTTCACCCAGCATTTTGCCGATTTGCCTGGGTGTCACATGACCATATTGTGTTACATGTATCTCTTTGATCAAACTCATGGTGCTCTTACACTAGATCCAGATTTGATTGCCTGATGCTATCAGCATATTGAATTGCACGTATGGCTAAATCTGGTGCATTTACACTTGTACTGTGATCCTCCTCCTCCGTGCTTCAGTGGAAGTGGCCTTCAAATGAACTACGAAATAAAAGCACATGCTTCACCATTGATCTTGGGCCACCATTGATCCTAGAGCATTTACACTACAAGTTTTGATCACCTGCACAGGGTCTGATCCTCCCCTCTTACCAGGAAAATAATCGGGCGCTCAGATCCGGATCTGATCTGCACTTAAACTACAAATTTGATCCTGAGCAGTGGATCTGACCCAGCGCAAGTGATCAGATCCAGATCTAATGTGAAAGCACCCTCAGGTTTCCTCAGGACCTAGCACTGTAAAACTACAAGTTTAATTCACTTGGCTGAACATGCTGATTATGAAATCACTTTTGAATACAAAGTATTGAGAGTGTGTTTTACACAAACTCTGTAGATGTTTTTGCTGTCAGACAGTTAGGGACAGAGTGTTTACACGAGAGAAAAAAATCCCTTTATGGCAGAGTGGGCAAATTTAAAAATCATTCCTCTTACTGGCTACAAATTCCTCACACAGCATAACTGCACCAACGCGAAATGACAGTGTTGAATAAATACAAAGATATGAAGTCACCTGTGCTTGCTTCAAGTTCACTTGCGTTGAAAATGTCAAACTTTTTAGCAAATAACTCATGTACTGCAAATAGAATTAAATGCAAAATTTTCATCACAATACCTATATTCAGTTCCTCTTTAACATATCAAAAGTAAATATGACCTAAAACTGTTCTTTTAAAGTGAAAGGATACTGGTATTTGACCCTGATGATGCTACCCCTTTAATCATTCCCCAGAAGCCTCCATTACTACGAGTAGTTGCACCTCTCTGCAGTTGATCACGTTGGGCTAGGGCTATCCTTTATATAACAAAAAATGGCAGAAAGAGTAGTGTTAAATGACATATGGTTATGCAGAAGAAACACAGTTGGAAGGTAGTTGCAGTACTTTTGGCAGTACAACTTCATGGAAACATGACCAATTGCCTACAAAAGACATTTCTTTCTGAAAAAATGCAAAAC
>WURT03142933.1:0-11556 GCA_009936505.3 Holothuria glaberrima
TACGGGTTGAGGGTTTGGTATCTATACTTATCATATCTTTGGCTTCCACATTGACATGCGTCCTCCAGTTACACGGCACAGTGCTAGCGATGAGATAAGCAACTCCGTGGATTGCCCTCTTGTATTTGATTTTTTTTTTACTTTCCAATCCACTTGAATTTGAAACACTGGAATTTTGCTGCCGTCGTGCTTATTTTACAATGTAAATACTTCGGTTTACAACAGATTCCGCAAAAAGTCACGTGAGAGTTTGCTCACGAAACAGGCTGTTCGTCATCTTTCTTGCTCAGTTATATCTCTCTATAAAAAGGGGCTGACCAAACAGAGTCCGAATGCCAAGTTCAGATTCCACAGGACATTTTAATATGATGTCATTTACAGTTCGTTCCTATGAATTGACAAAGTGCTGTTGACCTGAAAGGTTACTCAGAATGATCACGTATCAGGCGATAAGCATGTTACAAGATTTTACGTTGGTTGTGCAAAACAAGCAGTTTTTAAATGTTGCAGTCCATTCTTGGAGAGATTCTTCTGTTCATCTTAATTCGGTAAAGGTTACTCTGTTTGCCGTGCTTGTGTGAAAGGTGTCATTCAAATAACGCTTTCAAGTTATATTATTGTCAACTGCCAATGCGGTAAATGGAATGAATGCCTCATACCGCCAGTTAGAAAGGAGGAAGTAGCAGGTAGTCGGTTACCATGTTTGTCAAATCTTATCTTGTTAATGAACCATAATTCACACAAATATTTTGTGGTCTCAGGCGGTGAAAAGGTACCCAACCGAGTTAACTTCTGGCACCTTTTTCAATTACAAAAAAAATGTTTACTGCAACTTCCATACAAGGTCGTAATAAAGGTGGCGTCGTCACACTTTTCGAACGGGGAAGGGGAGGGACAGGGAACAAAAGTTTCGCAGGAGAGGCACACCTACAGGAAAAACTGAGCGAAGCTTGGGTGTAACGATGACGCGAAGCTCTCCCCTGAAGCCCCGTGGAGGCTGCGCATCGGTCCAGAAGGCGAAGCTACCGGAGTTTCTGTGGTATTAGCAAAATTTTGACCGTTATAATTAATGACTGAAGCATTCAACTATCCCCAGGTATGTGGCCCAATGAGGGGAGCCCTTATATTACAACATCGAAGGTGCATCAACGACAGGGACGTCGCCGGGAAATATTGGAAAAGGGGCCTTTTTATGTGATTAAATGGGTTGTGGTACCTCAATATTACAATTATGACAAATCTATTTCCTGTATTTGCTTCTAAAATAAACACAAAAAGGGTGGCTAGTACCTGTTGAGACAACCCCTATTGGTCACTCAAAGTGTGCAGAAAATTCTGGTATTAATAGTTAAAGAAATTTTCGTACAAGTGCTCATTATGGAACGGATCACCACTTGACGAACCATGGTGTGGTGCTTGGATCCGCGGCGAGGATTCGGGGAGCAATTTCCCTTGCGGATTATTAGTCACCAGTATTAAAAATATGCGACTTAGCTTATGATATCAATCTATTATATTATCCTCATATGTACGGTATCTTCTTGAATGGCGCATTAAAACAGGAAACAAAAGTCGCAAGCTTAACAGTTTTCAAACATAATATTATACCTACAGGTTATTGGTGTTGAAGTTGTATTCAATGGAGGGGATTCACTGTAGCAATGAACCCATAGCTATCGAAAATAGATATTGAAATGAGAACTCTAGAATACCGGCAAAGCAGTGCTTCATTAAGTTCAGAAAAGTAGATGCGCCCGACCGCACCGCACAATGTAGTCTTGAGAAATTGTGCAATCCTCTGATTGACTGAAAAGTAACAATAGGTCCTGGTTTCCAAATTGATACGTCAATGACGCACTTCTGCGTAATTTTTTTCAATTTCCAAAATCTTTCGGGGACACACTAAGGGGTAAGACAATGCTTTCTTGGGGAGGCAAGGCACGTTCACAGTGGTGGAAAAAGAAAATTTTAGCAGTAAAGATTGAAAAAAGATTCAAGGCCCGTGGCGGGAGAAAAAACATTGGGGGCAAGAACTGTTGTTAGAGATGGAAAAAAAGAGAGTGGCGAGGGAGAAAAGACAATGCAAGAAGATGCAAAAATGCATTGAAGCGTCGATAATTTAAATTTATTCATAGACTTT
Source organism: Holothuria glaberrima (assembly GCA_009936505.3). Classification (NCBI taxonomy): domain Eukaryota; kingdom Metazoa; phylum Echinodermata; class Holothuroidea; order Aspidochirotida; family Holothuriidae; genus Holothuria; species Holothuria glaberrima. Next base: position 2,141 of record WURT03142933.1, read on the forward strand.
GGCTTGTACCTCCGCAGATATAGCTTTTGTTCTGAACCACTGTATTGCTGTAAAATTTTACACTTTATGACAGGATATTCATCCAGAAAGTTCAAAGGCTTTTATTCCTTGAGGAAAGGGGGTGCTTTGTTACACTGAAGTTAATCTCTCAATTTTATACTTCTTGACCAAATCATTTTTGCGATGTTTTCAATTTGACCTCTGCTGACCCCACATGACCTTTGGACCCACCAAAAACTGAATAACAAAAAATGAAAGCAAGGACGTGTCTTAGAAGGGATTCGCACCCGCGGGCCGTTTGTGTGCGAAACTGAGCACTAATACATTACGCCATCAAAGAACTCGTTAAGTGTATTGTATTTTCAATCATGCATCCTTTATGTGTGTTCATAACTAGGTAATTCGAATAAGAATTATTACGGTATATAGGTATATTTTTGAAAAATAAATAAATGCTTTTCTCTGTAAACTTTTTTTGAAATGGTAGGAAACTTCAGCCCTAACTTTTCGTTGGTCACCAAACCTTTGACCTGTACCACTATCTGCCTTTTACATATCCACACGTCAAGTATGAAAAGCATCTATGCTTCCTTCCTAGAGATATTGTGTTAGTAAAGTTTTCGGTTTCTATCCTCTGTGTTTACCTCACACGAGCTTTGACTTCCACCACAAACCATAGGGGTCTTCCGTAATAAGCGAGTTTGATAATTCCTGTGCACAAGCGCACATCGTCCAAACCGTCGGGATAAACAAAACACACCCGTACCTACAACATGTCTTCCAAAATTTGAGTTAACATGGGAAATTTGTCGAATTATTCTTTTTTAACCCATCACAAATATAAAGAGGGTTCTTATGTGTGGTTTTGCCCAGTTGACTGCATATAAACTACCGCTTGCGTGTAAAACATGATATTTTTCCTGACGTAAAGTAGGATAGAGAACACCATTTTCGTTCAGTTTGGCATGCTTATGTACTGCACGAAAGTTGGGAAACTACGAAAATAGGGGAACACAGTACACAATGTGCTGAGCTCGATTTGTTTATCTCGCGTGTATCCCACAATTCCATGTGGCAACGAATTATCGAACTCACTTATTGTATACTCCATGTATAAAAATAATCCATCATTACTATTTTGAGCTATCGTATTTATAAGCGAAGTGTCACAAACACTAATACATATACATACACCCATACACACATGCATACAAACACTCTCGTGATTGCAAAGATTCTTTTCACCTTCGACAAGAAATAAAAAACTGGACGTTCTATTTACCAGACACAATCTTAAAAACTTACACGAGTCTTCAAGTTGTAGGCTGCACCAAGTACAAGAGGTATGCATAGATGCATGGTTCCTACCTTCAGGTTTTATGCATGGAACGATGTTTGTAGAGCCTCGTATGGCGATCCACATAACAGTTAACCTCAACCAGGGAGGTGCAGTTCCCTGTTCCTTCTTAATTGGGACTATACACATGCACTAACGATCAGCCTTACCGTTAGAGCTAAACCCCTTGCCGGTAATAATACTTTAATTAAATGCGTCTGGAACTGCATTGATGATAAGTACTTCAGCTCACATTTCGATAGTTTTTTATGGATTTGCAGAAGAACTTTCAGTTGTTTGAAAAGAATTTGTAATAGAAAATGGTTGTAATGGATCCATCTTTCTTACCTATTCCATCGTTCTTTTCGAAATTGTACTTTTTGGTTGTTAAGGATGGGTTAAAGGTCAAAATTTCGGTCAAAGGTTGAATATCAATCTTACTTTTGCCAAAAAGTGCGTAACGAACTCCTCCTTAACCGTTAGTCTAGTTAAGTTTAAACTTGGTGGGTAGAGACCTAACTGTAAAAACTCATGCATACCTTATTGATGACGTCATAGATCAAAGTTCAAAGTTGCTAAAAATTGGGCTTTTGCCATTATTTGCCTGCAAGTCTGTTAGTCTGGTAGTACTAAAACCGCATGGTATGCTAGGAATTATTTATAAGATTCAGCTAAGGGTAGGTTAAAAAATGTATGTCAAAGGTCAAAATAGCCTAAATTTTGCGAAAGAGTATGTCGCGAAATCTTTCTAAACCGTACCTCTAATGAACTTCAAACTTGGTGGTTAGCGGTACCTAACTATAAAGCCAGTGCAGGCGGAGTTGATGACGTCATAAGTCAAAGGTCATATTTGCTAAAATTGGGTTTTTGCCATTATTTAATTATCAGTACGTTATAAAAAGTACTAAAAGCAAATGATATTGTGGGAATAAAAACATGATTTTTAAATAGTGCTTATTGTTTTTTAAGGGTGAGGTCAATGGCAAAAAGATTAAAATTTTGCGACAAAATGTGTCGTTAACCTAAACCTCAAGTCCGATGAAGTTCAATCTGGGTGGGTGAGTACCTGACCTTGCATATAGTGCATGCCTAATTGATGATGTCATAGGTCTGAGGGCAATGGTCAAATTTGTATAACACTGAGATTTTGTTATCATGTGCCTATCAGCATTAGAAAAAAACAAAACCAAATGGTATGGCAGGATTGATGAGATTAATTTTAAAATAGTGCTTTTGGTTGTCAAGGGTGGGGTCAAAAGTCAAAATGTAGGGCACAGGTCACAGGTTACATTTACCTTCAAATTTGCATGAGTAGTAGTCGTTGGTGTCACATGTCGAAAATCAAGAGGTCAGATTTCAAATGAGCTAAACTTGGATTCTACTCACTATTTGCATATCAGTATGTTACATTATGAAACAATACGAAAGTTGTTTACACCAAAGTACGGTATGTAGAGAATTTGGAGGGGATGAGATTTACAACTCCAAGGATTGCCTTTTTTTTTTTTTGCTGAGCCCGAAACAAAGTATTAACATAGTATTATCATTACTTTTCGAAAATATCGTTATGACCAGCCCTTCTTCCATCCTCTTATACTCAAAAAAAGTTGGTACTTTGGAGAATGCAATGGAGAAGGAATGTGAAACACTCCGTTCGTGGGCCTACTTTCCCAGGGGATCTGAGGCTACAGCCCTCAGCCTTGCCTTTACGTGTCCCTGTAATTAGTTTTCTCACTCCGTTTGGCTGAAATGTTGTCAGTGGTATCTGTAAGTCAAAGTCTCATGGCCTCGAAGAAATCATGTTTAATTATTTCAATGTCACGATGGAACATTACGTGAGAAGTAAAATGTTAACTTTAATCTTATTAAAGCTTCTGTTCAAATCTATTGAAGTTTAGTATGTTATGAATCGAAATGTTTTAATAACTGTGGTAGTTTGAGCTTAAGCTATTTACAGATAACTATACTAGACGTCTCAAGGACAAAAAAAAAAAAAACAGAAATTTTGATGAAATTTGGATAAAACTTAAATGTTCTAACAGATGCCGAGTTTTGTTGGGCTCCGCTCACCAGTGGACTTTCTTTAAGGCAACTTGAATAGAGTTATTGCTGCAAAACCCCATGCAACCCCTACCATCTTTCCTCCCCCCCCCCACCCACAAGTCCCTTACATTATCAGTTTGAACAGCCATTATTCCGAGTTGCGCTATCTAGTTCAAAAGTGTCTGCTACAGATACTGGGCAAATTTCCAGTTTTCGATCTGTTGAGTGCGCTTTGAATGCAATTTGAAGATATTTATATGTTTCACATATATATATTATACATATATAATGCCCACAATTTTGTAATTACCTCAGAAAAATTAAAAATGTTAAACGACGGTTGGCAACTAATGCTTTACGTCCCAAATGTAGGGGTCTTGCAGAATATTCAGAAGGATTAGAGTTCTTTCGCGAAAAAGGGAAAGCAAAATATTGACAACCTTTTGTTTCTAAAGGAAGGGTGTAAGCTCAAATCAAGTTTTGATATGTTGCAGGGGCACTTAGTCTAAGCATTTGGGTTAAATATTCATTGAAATCCGATGTGTGGTTCTCACGATATTAGCAGTCAAAGCTGTCACATTTTCAACACAAAGTGAACTTGAAGCAAGCACATATGACATCATAGACTCAAATTAATGAGTACTCTTTCTTTCCTTAAACTTTACAACCGATTTTCTCCTCCATTATCCCGTGTTATCTGAATGTGAATGCATGAGACGCATGAGAATTTTACAAAATTCACATTCCTCAAGGTCAACACAACAGACTAAAAAAAACCAAAAAAACAAAGGAAACAAATCATTTCTCATCAATGTGAGGAAGTGATATAACCTCTGCTTACTTCGAGCTCACTTTGGATCACAAGTGTAGCAACTTCATTTGCTGATATCTCGAGTACCAAGTTGCCTAGATTCAGTTCCTCTTTACATACGAAAATCAATTTATTGCTTAAACCCTTTCTTAAACTTAACATAACGGAAGCAAAGCGAACGCAGGCTGATTTTTGGTCCATAAACAGCAGCTTCGGTTGATAATTAACATGCTCCTTCGTAAATCGTGTTAAGTTTGTTTTGTATTTAATTTATAATTAAGGAAGGTCATTTCCAGTATATTCCTTAGTGATGTAAAATTTGCCAATAATTGGAACTAAAAATGCCTTTGGCCTGAACAATATTTCTAACATCAAAATCACATGGAAACATAGAATATACGGTATTTTTACGTTTATTGATAATTGTTAAACTAAATGATCTTAGTTAACGCTTGTCCCTTGTCGGCAAAAAAACTTCACATCAACGCATGTCTTAACAATGGCCTTTGTTTGATGGTTGGTGGAAATGAAAGGAGCAGCTAATCATTAAGGGGCTCTGCTCAACAGTGGCTAAATAGTGAAAACTAAGTGATCTATTAATTAAACTGTCTGTTCTGTCTGACAGATTTTGGGTCTTGCTATGTCTCCTTTCATTACACCTCCATGGTATATTTAATTTCACTATTATTCAGTTAATTTTGATGTTCACAAATGTTATTTGTACAAACATGTCTTCTTTCGAATAGTCCTTAAATGTAAACCATCTTTGCAGGCAAGAATATTGGCGAAAATTTATTCTGAAACCTGGAGAAGCGATTCTTCGACGCCGTGGGATTCAGGACCTCTTCAAAGGGCCTAGGGTGGGCTTCATGGCATCTCCTGGTGGGGTTCAGTTGGCGAAGTGGTCTAAGGTCAAATGTTTACTTGAAGTATGGTTTCATATAAAATCTTAACTAAAAAGCCAAGGCGTTTCTTCAAGTGTGCGCTTGCCTCATCACACTCTAGAGCCTAAATTTAGTGCGAAGACAAAAAAAAAAAAAAAAAAAAAAAAAAAAAACACACACACACACCTAGCGTGTCATACATACACACTCACTTAGCTAAAAGTTAGAACTACAACTTTACTATTCGCGAACTAAGAGGACACCATACGCCGACACAACATTATTTGGGTAGCCGCAGTGATGGGTGAGCATGGTGAGTATGGTAACAGTTTCTTTTCGACTACAATATCTTCAATGGTCAGTTTACACAGATTTGAAAACAGTGTAAAAGGCCAATAGCTATGCACTGTCATGTGAGGAAGGGTAACTTCACCCTGATAAAAACTTCCAGTGGCGCAGCCAGAGGGGGCAGGGGGCAGAGTGCCTCCCACAGAAATTTTGGGGACGCGATGGGAGATGTTGAAAAAAAAATTAAGGAGAGCAAAAAAAGGGGGTCAGAGGAGGGAGTGATGCAGGGGTGGTGCGGGGGGGGGAGGCTGGCTCCCATCGTGGAATTTTTACAGTTTTGTGGGGGAGTCTTACTCGGTACGATAAAGTATGCAGTCACTGACTGCCGCCAGTCTCCCCGATGGTTTACCTGTTTTTGCTCTCAAGAAGACAATTTCTCTAATAGGAACCCAAAATTTTCGGCGCTCTTCGCCCGCTAGTAAGTCAATCCAGTTTCTTCAATAGTTCCATTCCACAAAGCTAGACAGCATAAGTCCTGTCAACCTTACCAAGTAACATGTAGGCAGAGTACACAAGTTAAGGAGAGGTTGTAAATTTCATCCCATATCGCAAAGCCAAGTTGCTGTTCTCTTGTGTGTGTCATGTGGTTTCGACACAGTGTATGTTATCCCCGATACGGTCTACAACCCCTACAATTTCTTTTTTTTTCTGTTTGTTCTTAATGATAACATACGATTTTTGTGTAAGCTTACCAAAATTTTCCCCCGCTTCGCGCGCTTTGCAATTTCACAATTCGGACTCGAAAGAACAGTAGCAGTGCGCAACTCGGCTTTCGAGGTGTTAGGTGATATTGTGCAAAATATGCCCTGCAATGGTATGAGATAGTTAGGCTCCTTCATATCCCCTTCTCACCACCCCTCAACATAGGAGCTGTCGGAACTTGGGGTCGCTGGCATGACCCGGCCCCCTGTCGGGAAAATTCTATCGCCACCCATGGTCGATTACTTATTTTGGCTTCAAAAGGGTCATTTCTGCGATAAACACAAAATTTTCAGTACGCTTTGTCCACGCTTCCTCAGTTCCGTTACTTAGAGCTCATAAAGCACAAGTTCCATCTTTTCAAGTAACTTAATAAGTAGAATACATGGATTTATGTAAATGTCGGGAATTTCATCTCGTTTCGCTAAACTTAGTGAAGGTTCTCTTGTATCTGTCGTCCGGTACGGCTAGTGACTCTAGGAGGGAAGTACAATTTAACTTGAAGTTGTGCCCCATAGGGGACTAACTATCCGGACAATCGACCTACATAGACTATAAATAAGTACAGATTCTTTTTAGTGTAGGCTAACACAAAAATTTTCGCGCGCTTCGCGCACTTATTCCCAGTCTGGATTCCGAGAAAAACATTACATCTGCGCGGGACTATTTTCCTCTAGCATATACAAATTTTCTGCAATATATTCCCCGCAATGGCATGGTATATACACAGGTTTTCTTCAAATCCCCCTCACCAACCGCTCGACGGCATCCTGGCTGTCGGGGTTTCAGGTCGTTCCCCTCCCGTCGGGGAGTCTGGTCTCACGTCGGGCAAATCTTGGCGCTACCCCTGGAGGGATGGGAAAGTTTTCCTTCATACCATATGACTTGTATAGGTGTTGTATTGGTGTTATGAAGCAATGAACTTGAAAATGGAAGCTGAATATTTTCACGGGGAGGGTCGCCCTCTAAAATCCCTGTTGAGAACACTGGGATCAGTATAAAAAGAAGCAAAATATAGCACCATTTTGCATCTAAGCCCTTCGAGACAGAAAAAATTTCAAAAGGGGAGGGGATACTCCTCCCCTTATACCCCTCCCCCAGGACGTCGGTCAAGAATGAATGGGGACGATGAGTATAATTGCCCCCCACACCGAAAACCTGGCTACGCCCCCTGAAAACTACGAAAGCCTGAAACACAGGGCAAATTTTGGTATGTAGGTCAAAGGATGAACACTTGGTGGTTAGCTACCTGAAATATTATACAGGGTTAATAAATCATTTATAAGGTAACCTGTTATATCGTCTAAGTATGGCATGAATCTGGAAATTCCCAAAGCTTTTATAATAATTGTGGAAAGTCTAAAAAAGCTTTGCGTGAAATGGCGAACCAATTTAAAACGTATAGGCCAAATCTTTACAGTGCTTTATGTGGGGAGGTGTTATGCAAATAACAACTCCGTGTTCTATAGTGGTAGAACATATTGTTAAGGTAGACCAGGACAGTGAAGTTCCCACCGCTAGCCAACATGTCCCGAAACGTTCCTGCTCGCTTTAAGGAGGCTCCCTGGTCAGACAGTCAGATGACCTGTACCAAGTCTTGGACACTATTTGGGACTATTTTATGGTAAATGAAACTTAACATAGAGTAACTCTATATGCTAAATCAAACTTAAGATCAATTGAACCTCATGCTTCCTTCTTTCATTCCTTTGCCTTGTTCATGTCCTTTCCTCTTGAATCGAGTTTTCTGAATTTTGGTTTACTTCTAAATAAACACCACTAACAGTCTCTTCAGTTCGGTCTCCCTGTAGTTCTTCATATGTTTTCTTTCCAATCGAACTGCTGTTACATTATTTTTACCATTTGCTTACCTTGAAGCTAGCCAGTGGCCATGAGGGGGCTGGTGTGGTTTCCCTTAGAAAACGTTCTCTTTATGTAGAATATTCAAAATTATCATTGCCTTTATGCATATTAGGATGTCTTACTACTAACAAGTATTTTGCCTCCTGGAAGAACCTCGCCACCTCAATTCTGGACCTTGTCTGGCTCTGTGCCTGTATTGAAGTTGCGCACAATATGGGGGATAAATTTAAAATTGAAATATGGGTGACCTAATTCGGAAAAGGAACTTTACAAAGACTTAAATAATTGACCCATTACCATTAATATATTGTTTTTATATCGTATGAATGGATACACAGATTTTTGTAAAGCTAAAGGCGTCTGTGCATGCAGTTTTTTCTTCTTGTGTACGATTTTACAGATCGTCAATTCATTTTGATCAAGGAGGAAATGAGGTATATAGTCTACAGTTATTTGGTACTTTGTTTCCGCCAACTGGTCCCTCGAAAATGAGATCTTGTTTATCTAAGATTTTATGTTGGGTGAACCACGTCATCATCAGCTGATGATATCGTACGTTAATCTACGGGCAGTAAATAGATGATGGAAATTCCCACATGTGTACCACGATTAAACAAAAGATATGGACACAATTTTGACCATAATAGCAATACAGGAAGTTTCTACTTAAGTGACTGGCAAGGATTGGAATAGAAAACCGACGTTTAAGGGATTAGTCTGAAAATGACCGTAGATATTTAGGCCTGCCTGCCACTCGTACCTTCTAGCTTAACAAAAACGGTTAGCTTAGATCTCAGTGGGATATTATCATACCATGGAAGTCCGAGGTAGTACTTCCATGATCATACCAACCACCCCCTGTTCTCAAAGAACCGAACTGCTGTTAATTCCGATTTTGGCTTTTATGAGAAAAAAAGTGGTTTTCTGGTATGCTCACTGTACACCAAATGCATTTTGAAGACAGTTAAAAGCTTCATTCCGTTGACCACAATGTTGTGAATACTACTGGTATGTTGTTTATGAACCTCCACCAAGGTCTTTAAGGTGGCGGATCCCCATCCCCAGTATTTTGAGAGAGCGCTTTGAGTTTCTCTGTTCCAGTGGCGTAGCCAGGATCTTCTTAGTGGGAGACCGCTAAGGGGGGGGGGGGAAGGGGGGGACTTGACGATATCATGGGAGGGCGCCTTGTCAGTATCAGTGGTGTATCCAGATTTCTCTCATGGGGGATGAAGTATGCTGTGTGATCGCCGGCATGGGCAGGGGTTTAAGGGGAGGGGGTGAAAAATTAGGTTGTCCTTATATGCAATCTGGTGCCACATATTCTACCATGTGAAGTAAAATTTGTGTTAAAAATTGCCCCTTAATACGCCACTGGTTACTATCTAAACGTAGCGCCACCATTAGTCGGAGAGCAGCGTACCCGGAAAATTTA
>WURT03142933.1:17614-28998 GCA_009936505.3 Holothuria glaberrima
AAAAAAAAAAAAAAAAAAGATAAAAAATAAAAAAAGGCCACCTTAGTACGTGAGTGAAACTAATTGAATAGCACAAATGGCTGACAATTTGCAGCTTTATGACTTAATGAAACATAACGCGTAAGTGTTCGAAAACGATTTTTTCTTTGATATTCTTCTTTACAATGTTAACTTTATTTCTTACCGTATTTATTACTACGTATATTATCACTATTTATATGTATGTATATATAGCAGTAATCTATTAGGAGCAGTAATTGTGTTATGATCAACTAATATTTGTTTCACTTCTTTCACAGTGTAGAACAAGGTAGCCAACGGGGTGGGGCAGGGGGAACCCCTAGAAAAATTTTCGACCCTAAAAAATAAAAACTTACCAATCTTTTAATAATCAATTTCATTTAGTAAATCTCGCCTAAAACTTATTTCACCCCTCCTACAGTACCTTGCCCTTGTTACGGACCTTTTCTGAAATACAGATGCTAAGGAGCTAAGCTTAAATCTAATGGATGCAAGGGCGTAGGAAGCGGGGGAGGGCTGGGGTGGCTCTAGCCCCAAGCGAAATTTGTAGGGGGCGGAAGTATGCTTCAGCCCCAACTTTCCAAGGCCAAAAACCCATTTTTTGTCTCTTCTGTTGAAAATGTCAAATATTTGCAGTAATTTACATTAAATTATGTCCGAAATAATGCACCATATTGCATCTAAGGTCTCTTAAAAGCCAAAAACTTTTCAAAGACATGTGGAATATTTGCAGTAATTTACCTTAAAATTACTCCAAAATGATGTACCAAATTGCATCGAAGGTCCCTCTAAAATCCAAAAAAAAAAAAAACCAAGAAATGTCAAAAAAGTGCAGTAATTTGAGGTACCTTAAAATTTGTCCAAAAAAATGATGCACCACATTGCATCTAAGATCCCTTAAAAGCCAAATTATTTTCGAAGACATGTGAAATATTTGCAGTAATTTACCTTAAAATTAGTCCAAAATGATGCACCAAATTGCATCTAAGGTCTCTCAAAATCCAAAAATTTTCCAAGAAATGTTAAAAATTTGCAGTAAGTTACCTTAAAATTTGTCCAAAAATGATGCATCATATTGCATCTAAGGTTCCAAAAAATCCAAAATTTTTCCAAAAAATGTCAAATTTTTGCAGTAATTTACCTTAAAATTTGTCCAAAAAATAATGCATCAAATTTCATCCAAGGTCCCTCTAAAATCCAAAAATTTTCCAAAGGGGAGGGGAGCACACCCTCCCCTTAGACCTCTCCCCCAGGACGGTGATCCGAAACAAGAGTCAGCCCCCAGTCTCAAACAGCTTCTTACGAAAGGATGTATTTCCTTTTTTGATAAATTGGGGGAAGACAACCGATTTTCTAACAATCATATGATTTTCCGTGATAATGCACTCTAAAGGTAAGCAGTGATAGCACTGTTTGTATAGAGGGGGAACTGGGGATACCGTAGAATTATTGGGCGTATTAGTATATCCGCTTCAAGGATTTTAGGGTAGGGAAGACACTTCACCTTTTTACATATAAAACTCTCACTTTATATATATCATTTTTGGATCATTTAAACATCATTGGTCGTAACTTGATATGTGATAAAAACTCCGAATCCGTACACCGAGCAATCCACGCACGATGAGCTCTCCTCGAGATAATAATTCAGACTTGAAGGATAGTTGTTTTACGACGCTAAAGCGATCGCGAATGTGGGAGAAGTCTATATGGCTTATGAATTACAACTTCAAGTCGGGTGGCTAACCAACTCAACAACTTAGATCAAATTTGGCTTCTTTTGAATTTGAGGCAAGTTTGGATAGGAAAATGGTAGATTGTATTTGGATGGAAAGGTCACCTTACTTTGACCAGGTTGGGGATCAAAACCCCAACATACCAGTTGCTAAGCTTCTTTGCTAAATATGCCACCGCCTTTATCCACTCAGCAACAGCATGCACCGGTTAACCGGCAGTGAACCGGAAATGGCAATAACCTTTGCCATTAGTAAAGGATACATTTGTACCTGGGAACAATCGTTTTAAAATATGGGTCTACGTATGCTGATTTATTGAAACAAATACGCGGAATTTCACAAGAGGAACGAGAACTTTTTCACCATACTTCTCTGGAAAATACTGTAAGCACGATATTTAATTACGCTAGAAATGATAATTTTGCCTACAGCAATAAACATAAGGGAGGCCTCCCTTAGATCCCCGCCTTCTTGGCTACTTCATACGCATTTGCTCTTTGCCACTGCTAGGATATAAGAAAAAAGGTCGATAATAAATTCAAATACATCGTATTGGAGGCTCAACACACGGACCATGATTTGTAGTTTATCTTAAAGGTATGAACAAGGGGGCGTGGAGTTTCAAGCCCCCCCTAACGAACCACGGTTGGATAAAAAAAACCCCAAATCACCAGTTTCTTGGAAAAATATTCATGTACGACATTTTTAAAGTATGGATGATTTTTAAATAGAAAAATGGGTAAAACATGTTATAAAATGTTAGGGTGGCTTTACTCGCACCTATGGCAAATTGTTGTCTATAATTCCTACCCCTTCTTGGCCGGTCTCAGCTGAGTGCCTGGTTATCCCGCAGGTTACTCATGTATAAACATGAAATAATTACGTGAAAAAATACATCAAGTGATAGGGATTGCATTCCTTGTACTTGTTTTGTTCGGAATGAAGTAAATAATAACTCCCCTTAAGCCGAAAGCACACGGACGACAGAAAACGCAAAACACAATACAGAAAACACGTTTCGTGTTTTTGCGAAACGTTTCGCAAAACAATCACTGCTTGATTCGCGAAACAAGTGTGTAGCTAAACAAGTGTTTCCAACGTGAACGTTTTCGTCGAACGCACACGGACGTCAGCGCGAAAACGTGTTTCCTGTTTCGTGTTTCTGTCGTCCGTGTGCGTTCGGCTCTAGAAAAAGACAAATGAGCGAGTCTACCGATAACATAACAACGGGCCAGTAGTCAAGGAGGCACTGATAGCCCCCTCAATTTTGCCTCTAAAAGAATTTTCGCCCTCTAGAAATTTTTCGAGAATGTGAAACAACTATTGCCCTAATACACCTTGACACATCTCACATAGCTCCCCCTTTTAAACTCGTCTGCCTACGGACCTGAAAAATCATGACGCTGAATCATTGAGAGGGGATCATTGAGAGGGGTCTACAATCTAATGAATCGCAAGCAAGTTACCGTAATTTTGAAAGTGCTGTAAATTTAGTATAGATGTATACTCTGTTTGGGTGAGATAATACCCCGCGGAAAAGGCTCAGCTTTCCAAACCACCGTCCGCCAAGACGAAAAAAACTTCGCCTGGTTATAGACATGACAAAGCAAGGAATATGCCTCACAGTCTGCTACGCAGGCAAGTGAGGGAGGTGAAGTTACGGCAACTCTACCTATTTACAATCTAGACCCTACCCCACTGGTTACGTAAATATATACTAAATATTAATATGACATATATTAAAAAATTTAGACATGTTATACAGGTAAGGACACCCCGAGTAGCAGCTTCTCGCGGCTGCCTGTGAGCTCAAAAGTGCAGCTAAAATTTAGATTAATTTCATCTAAAGGGGCAGTTCACAATGGAAAGAAACATTGTATACTTACGCAGACAGTTTTTCCCTGCTTTAGATCTTTCGTTGGAGGTAGAACATTCAAATATCTCTCACAGCCGTCACTTAGCCAACTCTCCAAGGAAAAACGGTGAATAAAAGATGTTTTCAGATCTACATTACTATGGTCAAGTGCTATATGATGCGTGGGCCAAGTGTTGAGTATTCATGTTCGTTCTTAGATCAGACTGACCATTCATACAATAGTTGTTTTTTCGGTACTTCGCAATCTAAGTCTACTGGACAATGCGGATTATCAGAAGAGGTGCCGGCAGTTACAGCTGATAAACCAGGAAGACTGTGAAGCATAGAGGACAAAACATTTAATCTCCCCCTCAGGTTTGAGTGACGGACTCTTGCATCTTAAAATGCGGAGAAAAGCTTCGAGATCATCCAGAGAGGACTTTTGTGAAATGGATACTGCCATAGCCTATAAATTGAAAAAGATTTCTTTTCTTATGGTACCATTTCGCAGGGCTTCGAGTGCACCAGTGGTACTTGTTTTGTCATTTCTGCCTTCTAGCCTCAGCTTTGATTGATTTTAACTCACCATAAACTCCTGTCAGCTATCATTCTTTTTTCCTATATTTATGGCTCTAGAATGATAGGATAAGGGCATGTGACTCCCACCAGTCTCTCACTAAAAGAGAAATCTACTTTCTAGTTGTCGGCGAGTTAGCTGTTCTGTTGAGCTTTAATGTATTTTGCTTTTCTATTCTATAGCAATGGATTACAGAAACATTTTCGCTCGTTCAGGTAGTTTCCGCCCAGACTGGTAGCCAGCTAGAAAAATGAGGGGGGGGGGGAAGATGTCTTTAAAGGGGTAAATCATTTTCCAGGGAGCAATACACTCTTAAAGGTATTAAAGCAATGAAAATTGTCTTGAACGTATTTACATTTTCAACGGTCAACCTGTACGACTTCTGCTCCTATGTAAAAGGTCCGGACTATGAGGATGTGAAGAAGGGGAGTTCCTTCCTCCGTCCTCTACAGGACATTGAAAACCTTTCAGGAAATTAAAAAAAAAAACACACAATTCTAGATACAGAAACGCCCTTTGGCAGATAAATGTTAAAATATTCAAATCGTAATCCTTATCATGGAAACCAACTTCTGCTGCTACAATTCTGGGCATTTTGGCCGGAATCCTCCCTTCCGATAATCGTTACTCGAAGATAATTTTCAGTACTAGGTAATAATTTTCAGGACAGGAATTGTGACGACCACTGGTCTTATGAGCTAGTTGTGTGAGGCGTCATAACTTCAAATTATCTTGCTGCTCTTAAACGATTCTAATAGCTCACGGGGAAGGAGAATGCAATATGTAGGCTCACCAGCCTTGGGGAGAGGTCTAAGGGGAGAGGTTGTACCCCCCTCTTTGAAAAATTAGGTGTTGTTGTATGCCATCTGGTACCACATATGCCCCCTTTGAAGTAAAATTTTTGTTAAAAAATATATGTACTTTAGGTACTAAAAATGGCATAAATGAGGGGGCATGGCCCTATGGCCCCCAAAACGCCACTGCTGACTGCCGCAAACGGATTCTTCCGGGAGAGAGTATTATCCTAGAATTAGAGGCATACGAAACCTTTTTAGGTGACGTACATCAGGAACAATAACACAGCGTCAATCATAAACAGCATTCGCAGTCACATGTACGCCTACATGATTTGAAGCATTCTGGACATTCTCCCCCTTTGATCGCACTTACATTCCTCCCTATCACATCCCTTATTCGTTTACAATTTACAATTCTTTTAAAAGTGGTTTGTACCCACCGTTAGCCATATGGTAGGCCATAAACCCCCACGTATTCAAAGCCGAAAAAGCAATTCATATACCTTTGTCATGATATGATAATTGTACTCTGTACCGTAAATCTATATGTCAAATGGTCTTCGAGGGTATATTGGAGTTCGGAATTCACAATCCGGGGATTTTGCTCTACAAACTGATCAAGTCACCGCAAGTCATCGCATGGATGCAACGCTTTGAGGGACATTTCGTCTTTTCTTACCACAATGACACGTTACCACATTCTACCTTTTCAGCCCAAGTTCAAGACATTGACTTCAAGGAACTTCTTCCCAGGGGTGGTGTCAGGATTTGCCCGACGGGGGCAGACTCCGCGACGGGGGAGGCAGGGACCCAAAGCCCCTAGAGCCCCGATACAGTCGAAGGGGCTGGTTTAGGGGGACTTGAAGAAAACATATGTACTATACCATGCCATTGCGGGGCAGCTATTGCATAAAATTTGTATTTACTAGAGGAACTTAATTCCGAGCTGATTTAATGTTTTTCCCGGAATGTAAACTGTGAAATTGCAAAGCACGCGAAGCGTGCGAAAATTTTTTGCAGGCTTATACATAAAAAACAAACGTAATCATAAAGAACAAATAGAGGAAAGAAAAACTGTAGGGGTGTAGACCGTATCGGTGATAACGTACATCTTATCGAAACTACCTGGACTACCCGATGAGATAGCCAAACTTTTTTCGGAAAACTGGGACGTAGGTTAGATACACCGAGAATTCCTTCGCGGAATCTCTGAAGTTAACATAAGGACTAAATATTTAAGTCCTTTCCTACTCTAAAGGGAAAATGCAGTCCCCCAATTTGAAGTAGTGTGCCCGGTACACTAGTTCAGGAATGGTTCCTATCAATCATGTGACAACATTTTACTTATTTCCTAAATTTATGCAGAATAACTCATTGGCTTACCCTCAATATTCAATGATTTTACACAGGAACTTTATGAAAATACTTGTGAGAAAAATAAGAGAAAATCTGTAAGAATTATGAAATTTTTGAAAATGAACTTGGGGTGACTGCCTTCTCCCTTTAAGGAGGAGACCTTAGAGTATATTTTGTAGAAAAGAACCTTTCAGACTAGCACAACTCTGCATGAGGTTGACACCACGTCCTAAGGAGGTCATGGCGCCTCCAAAAAGGATCCATAGCCAGAATCCAAGGGTATTCTCTTTCACGTCCAACCCATCGTATCATATTTTCGAAGTGGAGAACCTCAAACTAACGAGTAACCCATTACCCCAGTCTACAAAGACTCAGCAAAAATGGAGATACGACCCCTAAGGCCTCACAATTCCATTAGAGTAATGTTCTTGGAACAGAGCTGATTTAGTGTGTAAGTCAATGGGGAAATTATTGGGGGTGTGAAGCCCTAAAGGGATGAAACCAGAAACTTTCACTGCAAGATTTAACACCCTCGAAACCCGCCTGCAATAAAGGCACACATTACCCGATCGGTAGAACACAATCTCACGGGAATTGTCACAGTCTACGGCATACATATTAAAGTTATTATGTTATGAACGGGCCATAAAAGTAAATGGCAATTCTTCACCCCACAAGTATATTTTCCAAAAGATCTTGTCACGGCTAATGTGAGGCCTCTGTGATAAGTGTAAGTGTCGCTACCAAAGCGACATTCTATGGGATTTACGAGAAATTATTCAGTTGTTACTTTTCTATATTGTCCGCTCACGAGACAATGTTGATTAATTACCCAAACCTTTTAAATGGTTCGCTTCTGATGAAAATGGGCCATAATTTGAGCCAAAGCAGCAGAAACCGGTCTAGCCTAGCTGGTCATAGAGACCCAAACCAATAATAATCAACCCCGGCACATAATCTACACTGCCAACCAAGTCTTTCGTATGAAATCGCAGTTGATGATTTCGGGCCTTCCCTTCAAATGTGCAAGGTTCACCGACTACACATGTGACGTCAGCAGGTGGCACCGCCTACCCTTCCTTTACTTTGCCAACTGAGCTTACCGTATGACACACACAAGAGAACAACAACTAGACTTTTGAGATATGGAATAAAATTTACGACCTCGACATAAACTGTGTACTCCGCCTACGTGTTACTTGGTAAGATGGACACGACTTGTGCTACTAGCTATGTTGAATGGAATTGTTGAACAAACAGGAAAGACTCTACAGCGCGCGTAGCGCGCCAAAAAATTTACGGTTTATTAGAGAAATTGTCCTCTTGAGAGCAAAAACAGTTAAACCTTCGGGTCAACTAGTGGGCGCCGGGGACTGCATACTTTGTCGTATCGACCAAGAGTACCCGACGAAAATGTGACAATTCTCCGACGTGGGGTGGCAGCCTTCCTCGACGGGGGGCCATGGCCCTGGGCCCCTCCCCTCTTGGCGCTGTAAAAGAGTAGAATGTCCCCTTTGTCTCCCGGACCAAAAACTGGTGGTACATGGTCCCCCCGGACTTAAAACCAGTGCCCAATGTCTCCCCGGACATCTGACACTGGTTTACTGTCTGGCCGGACATCTGACACTTATTTGCAGTCCGGCTGGCATTTATTCAGAGTCAAATGTCCCCGGAGACATTTGGCACTATAATCAACTTCAGGGGACCATAGTTTTTCGCGGAATACGAGAAAGAAATGCTGTCCCACTTCTGCGTAAAACCAAGTCCCTTATGTACAGTGCAGTGTTTCTGGTTACGTATACCATTTGTCCGTCGGCCATTAGGACTTCCACTTTGGAGGAAATTTGACGACCTTAAAGAAAATCCGGGGTTTCACAAAATAAATTCCAGAAAAATTACGAAGAATTCAAGAAAACTCAAAAATGAACTGAAATTCAATTTTATTCATCTTTGGACATGGTGTGTGAGCAATAGAGCGATGCTTCTGGCTCGTGACAGTAGTAGCTTCAATGCTTCATATCTCGCAAGGTATCAAATCAGAAAGTTATCAATAAATACTAGCAAAATGAAAGGAAAATTTATCATTTACTGTAGGAAATTGAGGAAGAACAGCATTGCATAATAACTGACGCACCACGCGGCTCAGCTGGACTCGACTGTACCTGGACGCGACCATGGAATTTACATCATATAGGCCTAGACCGTGTGACACAGTGATATACATAGAAATCAAGTTCTGTGGCAAACTTAATGGGACATACTAAAAGAAATGCCAACGAATGCCTACACTGTACTGTTGAAATCGGACGAATGCCAGCGAATGCCAATTGATTTGCAATCAAGTCACGAATGCCAATGGACGTGACGATAAAGGTAACTACGGAGGCCTATAACCAGCATGAGGCCGTCCAGGTAGTTTTGGCTAAGACGTTTGTAAACCTTGCTATAGGAAGCAGAATCCCAGATTTTACCGGTTTTTACAAATTGAACTCAATAACTACATATATAGGGTAGTTTAACATGGAAATCTAATACTGGATGGAGAGCCTTTCTCAAAATAACCCCTTTCAATTTAAATTTTAATACTTAAAAAACAAAGAAGCTCAAGGCCTAAGTAGTAACAACATTTTGAGAACAACCTCCTCTCTACTATGACAAAAGAGTCTAAAAGGAACTTAGCTTAGTGAATGCCCAATAAACACGCCAACGAGCGAATGATATACATAAAAAAGATATACTTAAAAAAACAAAGAAGCTCAAGGCCTAAGAAGTAACAGGAAGTCTCGGATGCGATTTACGTGGCAAGAAATGCAATGAGACGAAAATATGTCATATTGTGGTACAAGTTTAAAGTTGTTTTGTGCTAGAATAATTTATGTATATCTTCGAATGTTGACAGAATGTCTCGATTTCACATGTTGGTGAGAATGACACCTAAATCTAATTAGAGAAGGCACTGTATTCTTTTCGCTAACATACCAGATACATGCAGGAAAATGTAAAATTCCGCAGGTAAAACTTAGAATTAGAGCCTTGTAAGAACTCTGATATATGTTTAGGCGCATTGTTCATTAATTTATTATTATTGTTGGAGGAAAATTCAACAACTAGAAAAGGCATCTTATGGGGCTATTGCTCTCTGCCCTTAAAATTGTTATGTTATGTTAAGAGTGCCTACCAAAAATCTCATACCCGTAGTAGGGGTAGGCCTAGCCTATGGTACCTAGGCTTAGTTCTCACGTAGTCTACACTTTGTTCCCTGAACTAGTATGGGAAGCCACAAAGCGACCCCATATACTAGGTAAGCAGACTGCGGAATAGGGTACCCCGACCAGGCCTTAGGCTAGCCTAGGGCCTAGGCCTAGGTTATTGTACTAATTGAATTTGAAGGCCTAGCCTAGGCCTATGCCCAGTCCTAAGTAAAGGAACGTGTGTATAGCTGGTGGCTGATAGCTTCCTACAGTGAAATCTTGGCGAACGACACGCAGTCCTTTACTGACGACTAGGCCCAACCAAGGGCACATATACCTAGTTCTCACGTACAGGTACCTTGTTCCATGAACTTAGTAGTAGTATGGGAAGTCTTAAAGCGGCCTGAATCCTAGTTCAGCAGACTGCGGACAAGCCTAGTCTACGGTGTAGCGGAAGTTAAAGACTGTACTCGAGACTTGCCACCTACCAGTGCCACGGTAGGGTGAAGATGACAAATATCACAGTGAAAATTAGTTGCCAGATTAGCTTCCTTATTTAGACCAAGATCCCATGCGGCGAGGGAGAGAACGTCACCCTGTTGTGAAAATGGAATTTGGTGAGGGCCTGAAGGATTCCACAGTACACAAGAGCACTAGCCTAGGGCACAGGCAGTTCTAACGTTTATTCATCGGATATATTAGTCCTTGAACAGGACACTATGCTACCGTTGCTACGTACACTTTGTTATACTCTGTATACGGAGTACTGTAGTTCCTACCGTAAGCGTAGTACATGGTTCTGTTCAAGGACTATGAAGGATATATATGTAAGCACTACAAAATGCTAGAACTGCCTGTGGCTTGGGGTATCTAGGCTAGTCCTAGGCCTAATTCTCACATACACGTGTTCCCTGAACTAGGCCTAGGCTATCGCAGTACAAATATTTCCCGCCAAGATGCAATGTTACCGTGAGAGTAACATCGTCTGCATGCCTTGCTGCAGTGATTGTTGCTACATACACATAAACCCTCAATCAGTGCATAGGCATTAGGCAAGGCCCCATTCTCTAAAGTTACATTGACATTTCCAGTAAAAAGGATGATAATGATGTGTCACAGATTTCCCATATGCGATCAGTCATAAGACAACGATGAACATGAAACTGCACTTCTTTACTAAATTATAGGGCATATCTTCCTCTTGGCAACTTACAGAGCGTCCTTTGATTATTCTGCATTAAAATTTCATGAAAATCACACCTGTAATGTTTAGCCTACACAGATGTACAGGGTACTTGACTTCTTTCAGGCAGCATAGGGGTGGGATTCTACATCATTTTTTTTCGTAAAATTTATCAACAGTTTCACTCATAGAAGATTTAATAGTGTTCATATCATTGTGAACTTACAGTACATCTGTGACAGTTAGATGAGTAACCAAGTCGATTTGTAGTCGTAAGAGCTGTTAGTGTTTGCCGCAACGCTGTGGTTGTGGCTCAAAACTGATTTTGTCAGTGTATCGCCTAAGGAACTTCTACACCGAGCAAAGTGCCTATGTACACTGTAGCATAGTGTGTACGGCCCATAGGCGTACGAGATGGGGGAGCAGGGGGACAGACTGCCCCCCAAATTTTCTGAAGTGGAAAATTAGGGCAAAAAAATCACCAAAATTCTGGCAGAGAATAGGTTAAATTTCCAAATTTTCTACTGAGTTCCCGAATTTTTGATCGAATTCCCGAAAAAGTGCAAAAATTTTCGCGCACTTCGCGCATGTAGTTATTTGCCAGTATCACCTCTGTCAGACTTTCGGAAAGGCTCTGACAAGCACAATCCTAGTCACTTCCATATCCA